>JACEII010000141.1:455194-532770 GCA_014332785.1 Antheraea mylitta | reverse complement strand
ATTATTGTACTATTATACTATTATGTATTATTGTACTATTATACTATCTTGGTGGTAGAGCCACGTTGTAACTATAACTGGTTTCAGCATGAATGGGTCGGTTCGTCCGGGGTAGTACCACCCTCTCACAGAAAGCCGACGTGAAGTAACAGTGTTTGTATTATTGCGTTACGTTCGGTCAGTGAGAGCGCCGGAGGCCCACCTCCCTCTCTCTTCCTTCCCCCTCCTCCTCTTCCCTTCCCTATGAACACAGTTTGACAATACACTAGCGACTCCTCTGATGTTGCTGGTGTCTGTGGACGACGGTGATCACTTAACATCAGGTGACCCACCTGTTCGTTTGCCTCCGATGATATAAAAAAAAACTTATGTTTTGATAAATGAACTCAATATTTTTTATTTACAAATTAGATGATTGTCAATGTTGATTATTTATATTAATTGTAAGTTTCATCAGTTTCGAAAAGGCGGTGCTTTAAATTAGTTTGGTGACAGAAAACTGTAGGACCCATTATTATAGAGGTTGTAGAGTTGTCACATTGATAGTGACACGTTTTAATTTTGAATTTACTTTTCTATAGCTGAGCCACAGTAATGCGTGGACGATTCAGCGAGTAAACCTATGTAAATAGAAATAGCATGCCGCGAGTTGCACTTGGTGTTGTGTGTATTATGTACCAAGACCGCCTAATTCGCGACGGTTCCCCGAGGCCGTAAAGTGCCGTCGACTTTATATCGTTCCGAACTTATCTTGTTAGTTTGTTTTTAACTGATTACCGAGAGGAAATGGGTTTAAAACTTTGAGATTAACATACAACCGATGTGTAATTTACGGTATAATTCTATTTTCGTTTATTAAGTAAAATTAATTATTGTTTTCTAATTCATCAATTTTGGGGTGTAAGGGGTGTCGAGTAACATCTTAAGACTTGAGACACCCAAGCCAACCTCACGTGCACGTGGTGCACCCTGCTGATCAACGAACGAGGCAATGGCGATAGCGGGCTTGTAGGGTTTTACAGCCCGCCTGGGTCGCAACCACCATGTACATGGCGAAAAAGCCCGTCATAGTGACTCGCTTTTGCGCGTCGCGTTTCGGGATCAGCCTGTACATATCCAGTGACTTTTGTCATTATGGCCGGCATGACAGCGGCGACTGACGATGGATAATCTGTCTCTCGGTGGTCGCCACTGTTTTTGGATTGTACTATGCTTACCATCAGGCATAGTGGAGTCACTTTGTCGTGCTTCAATAAAAAAAAAACACATTATTAACTATTCAGTTTTTGTTCGTATATTTGCTTTAATAGGTTGACCACAATTTCATCTTATTCACTAACAATTTGTTTTAAGATTCTAAGCAGGTTCAACGTAGAGGGTGCTGATTTTAAAGTGCACCGATCGGAACAGAGCAACCGATGCTTGGCAATATATTTTTCAATTTAAAGATGGTGGCTAACGTATGTTGTAGTAATAAATAATGTAAAATATAAGTCGTTATTAAGAGTTATGATACTGCCAACACTAGATGTCAAATAGGATAGTTAAGACATACATACAGTAATGGCTGCTAATAAATATGTACTATCAAAATACGAGACTCATAGGAAGAAAGGAATCATCTCTCAGTGGTTAGAATGTTTGGACACAGCGTTAATCAATGCAGGTTCGAATGCTCGTGGAAGAAAACATCGCGATGAATCCATAGCATGTTGGTAAGGCTTTCCTAAACGTACCTGACTAGAATCCACCCTCAAGTCGAAAATCTATCGTCAAGTTGTTGTCGTCAATTTGTTGGTTGTTCCGATAGCTGTACTCAAGACCCAAGCCCCATCAAGGTTCAGCATGTTTAACCTCTCAGACTATATCACCATTTAACAATAGGTAAGATTGTGGTTTATCGCTAAAACCAATCAAAAATGAGTGCGTGTAAACGTCACGCGCGTTTGAAGTATGTAAGTATTTTTTTAATTTTTGATTTTGTGCATAAAGTGGTTTATAAACAAATCAATCTTCTTGTTTGTGTTTTAAGACTAGTGTGCGTACTTTCTTCTTAGTACACACACAAGAAGAGAAGAAAGCTCTAATAAACAAGGGCTACGGGCAGGAGAAGGGTCTCTCGTTTTGACAGTCCACGAATCTCAAGGATTGACCTTCAAATCGGTGGTGATTTTACAAACAAAGGGCAGGAGGATGCAAATCCACGATAGCGTTTCACTTGCTATAGTGACAATATCCAGACACACTGACACTAGTGTCTACTATACCGACGTGACTGACGACGCGGTTAGTAGGTTCATCCATCGAGCCGTGAACGCTCCAGCGCGAGCCATTGTGGATTATAATCTGAAAATGGCTATAAAGGATCATATTAGTACCGCCATAAAGGCAATAACATCGTTAAAAAATCCATTCTAAAAAGTAAATAGTTAATTCAAATATAAAAAATAAGAGTCTGCAGAACAGAAGAAAAAAAGAAATCTATCAGACAATCTTGAAAAAAAAAAAAACTAAATTGAATAATAATAAAAATCATACAGAATTAATTATGTATATAGGGGCGCGCGATCGTGCTGCCATCAGATTTCAATGTAAGCAAGTAACAAATAAAATCAAAGTTTCATTATCTGTAGTGCCGTCTATCAGCTAATTCGGAACTAAAATAAACACAGGAAATATTATTAGCGATTCTTTGCTATAAAGTAAATAAAATATAGAAAATTACGAACAGGTTACTATGATCAGTAACGAATTAAATTAATAATGATCTGATAAAAAATTTGGTTGTGTTTAATTATTATCTAACTAGATGGTACAGAAATGTGACACCATATTGCCAACAAACTTCCGTTACATTGTCGTCTAGTTACCTCCTAATCGAGTCTAAAGCTATAAAATGAAGTGATCAATCAACAAAGTACTATAAGTGCCTTTTCCCTTCTTGATAACATGTATAAAATTGAGAGATCAGATATTTGTATTGTGTTAAAAAAAGTTTGTTGTATTGGTCATAAGCTAAATTATTTCGACGTTACATTTTACTAAACTTTCAACCTTAAAAACATAGTAAACATTGAAGAAAGCACAATTATGCGAGCCATAAGTTTTTTTATTTGGAAATGTTATAAGTTCTGCATTATATTAGAGAGAGATAAAGAGAGTTTCCAAACAAACAGTGCCCTATTGTTCACTAATTCGATGAAGTGTGGTACATGTTGTAAGCGGCAAGTAACCCGCAAAAAATATTGCGTTATCATTTATGATTAGTAAAAAAATATATATACTCGGTCAAATTTTTTATGAATTAAATCCGAACATAGAATGGGGTAGAGAAAAATGTTTTTATGAGACAAAATAAAAAAAAAGTAAATATGTACACGACTAAATTCAGTATGAACGTAAATGATTAGTGTTTTATTTTTAAGTTAATGTATTTCATCATCATTTCTTAGTTTTACCTAAGTATTGTCGGTACAAGATGTTTTTCTTTGCCAATCTCCCCTGTCAGATGTAATCTTAGTATTCACATTTTTTGTGCAATTATATCCTTCACACAATCCATCCATACCTTTTTTGTTTGCCTTCTCTCCTATATCTGTCTATTTTCATGCTTAAAACTTTTCTATTTTCTAGTATAGATAATTTCTCTAACCGATATTTTAAATTCGAATGTTACTCTGTATATTTTCTTTCATGCTTTCATTCTTTAATTACTCAAACGACGACCGTGAAACGTTGTTAGGAGTGCAGAGATGGTTTCCTTTTATCCAGAAAAAAGCACTGTACTTCAGGAATACGGCAAATCCCTAATAACATGAGCAGCCAAAAATGAGGAATAGGGAAGATCCTTAGTAACGTGAGCAGCCAAAAGTGAGGAATAGGGCAAATCCTTAGTAATACGAGCAGTGAAAAGCTCTCTTTTTCTCTTTTAGGATCCTATGTCTCCAAGCTGTTGGGGAAAAGGGCAGAAATAATGCTTCTCTATCTCGATCTCTCGATGACAACGCACTTCGCCTCAACCCAAGAAGACACAACATCGTAGACTCTGCGAGCACAGATCTTCGTTAGGTCTGTCTAGGTCAACCACGTTTCCGTGTACCTTGGGCATTCCAGTCCAACCCCTGATTAAGGATATGGCTGTTGACCCTTCGCGAAGTGGTGCCGATCCATTTTCGACGTCCCGCTTAATTGTCTATGGGATCTTCATGGCACGTTTTCCAGAACGTTGTCAAAAGTCAAATGCTAGTATACAATAAATCAATTTTTTTTTACAAGATAAAATTAAAGCGTTTAAGTACGTGTTATGTACCATATGACATTATATAGTGGAATCAGCGTCGACCCGCGTTTCCCAGTCTCCCGGCTAAGAGCAGCGGGTGAATTCCCGGAAAATACCCGCCAAATCACACGGAACGTGGACGTAACCCCGCAGGGCGATTTCAACTCTTCCGACCATGATTTCTATTAAAGTTTACAAAAAAAAAATGTATCTCTTTATTGCTGGTTTATTGTTTTATTTATTATATTTGTCTAGTAATCTTATTTATACTAAGACTTCTAAAATTATTATAGGTAATCATTATCAGTTTTGGTATGGAAATATATTTCTTATGGCTAAAATGAGACAAATTGTTCCCTTTCTTAAACAAGTACCATATTATTACAAAAAAAAAAAAAAACATATTGAATACTTGCTTTAAAAAGTTTGGGTAAGTTCGTGTTAAATGCACCGCTCTCGCCGATCGCTGCCGCGGTAAGCTCGCGTTTTCTTTTTTCGCAAATCTGACCTAACCTCACCAAAGCGATATAAAAGAACAAGATGTCGAATGTTAGGCGATTGCGGTGTATTTAATACGAAAGTACCCAAACTTTTTTAAAGCAAGTATTCAATACGTATTTAAAACTTTTCGTAATATCAGGAATACTCTCCAATCTACTAATATTTTTAAAACTCTCTCTAATTTCTTCTGTTTCACAAACTTTTTATATGAAGAAAACGAACTCTCTCATACAATAAATCTCATACGAAACCATTCCCTTTCATACAAACTTTTTCCTTAAAATATAATAAAAAAAGTGATGCACTTACACAAAGTTGATTAGAATTTATAGATGCATACAAAAGTTCATCACAATGGGAATATAATAATATAGTAATATTTATTATTGTATTTTTTCGGTATTTTAAACATCATTAATTGCAGCTGCTATGGTATTTAAATTGGGGAATAACTATGTATCTTTCTTACAAAATTGAAGTGTTTTTAGTTAATTGGTTAAGTAATCGGAATTGATTCTTTAAAACTAATAAAAATATTTTTTGAAATATTCAAAAATAGGAACGTAAATTATTAAAAATAAATTCTAGTAATAACTAACAAATATCAAATATTTATTGCTAACAATATAGTACACAGATGAGACGATAGATGGTGCTTAAAACAAATATGAGGGCGTACATGTCATTTGACGTTTCACATTCAGAACTAGATCTCAAATTAAATTAAGGGCATCGTTGGTTTAAGGATATAAGGATCATAAATTAACATGGTCGCCCTACACTGAAACTAAAACGTGCTTCACACTATCGAGTTTCAGAGTGGACTATAAAATATTGTCTCTCTGTGAACCGTTTTATCAAATCCAAACGTACGAGTATTTCGTGAATCCTAAATAGTTTTGTGAATTTTCGTAAATATCCAATATTTTCATATTATTAATTTATTATCCATTTTAATCGTATTCATTAATACTCCATTTTATTTTTATACTAGTTGTGGCCGTGACTTTGTCCGCGTGAAACTTTGTGTAAAAAATTAATTAAGTCATCTGAATGTATTAGATCCACTTATTTACTTCTCTCTCGTACTTAAGTCGCGTCGTCATTTAAATGACAATAACTCTTGATAGACTGGACCGATTCTGATGAAATATGGACTAAGAGGTTTTATCATGTATGTAGTACTTTAGTAGTGATGTGTGTTCGAGTAAACGGACAGGCGGACATTTCTAAAAATGATTGAAATGCAATTTATTACTTATTCTGAGACACCGAAATTTAGTAGGTGGTAGAGCCACATTGAAACTATTAGTAGATTCAGTAGGAATTGGTAGGCTCGCCCGGGGTAGTACCACGCAACCCACAGAAAATCGACGTAAAGCACAGAAGATTGACGTAAAATAACAGTGCTTGCATTGTTGCGTTTCGTTCTGTCAGTGAGTACACCGGGGGCCTACCTCTCCTCACCTTCCCTCTCTCCTCATCTCTTCCTCCCCCTACCATACCCTAACGTAGGTTGGCAACGCACTTGCGACTCCCCTGGTGTTGCTAGTGTCTATGGACGATGGTGATTACTTAACATCAGGTGACCCACCTGTTCGTTTGCCTGCTATGATAAAAAACCGGCATATTTTTTTTTCACACATATCTAAAACGTACACACAAGTCAGATTTACATTGTAATCATTTAATATATATATATATATATTATATTAAAATTATAACATTTACTTATGTTAAATGAGCAATTCTTTTTTTATATTCGTATATATTTAGGGTCTCGGAAACTGCGTCGACTATTTCCGTAAAACTTAGTATGTAGGTAGTTTCGGGGACGATAAATCGATCTATCTAGATTTTATTCATAGAAAACTTTTTAACTAAGTTTTCAGGCAATGAAAAAATATAGCTGGAATATAAAGGTAAATTTCGCCGGCGCTGTCAAAACAAAAATAGCTCAGATGGAAATCGGTTGCTTCGAAAATCCGTGTAACCCCAGTTAGAATCCGAGTGACAGCAGAAGAAATATTTTTTTTTTTTGTAAAAAAAATGTTAATTTCATAAAGTAAACCTAACAGTTTATTTTAATTTAAAAATGATTTTTAAAGAACCGAGCTAGGCTCAGTCGCCCATGTACTATAGATTATAACGGATTTGTACAGCCCATCATATGCTTGATACGTTAATAAATTGCATCAAAATGTATATAATTATTCCTCGGAGTGTCTATAGATGTAAAGACTGGGGTGTAAGGGGTGTCAAATAACATCATAAGATTTGATACACCCAAGCCTACCTCACCAGCACGTGGTGCACCCTGCTGAATAACGAACGAGGCAATGGCGAAAGCGGGGTGGTAGGGTTTTACAGCCTGACTGGGTCGCAACCACCATGTATATGGCGAAAAAGTCCGTACTAGTGATTCGCTTCTGCGGGTCGCGTTTCGTAATCAGCCTGTGCATATCCAGCTTTTTGCAGGCCGGCATGATAGTGGCGAACGGCGATGGATAGTGTGTCAATCGGTGGTCGCTATTATTTTTGAATTGCACTGTGCTTACCATCAGGCCTAGTGCAATCATTTTGCCGTGCTACAATAAAAGAAAAAATAGACCAGACTGATGTTAATAATTTCAATTTATATATTATGAGAAGTGACATAATTCTAAATATATAAATGATTTAAAAAGTAAAAAAAAACACAGTTATTGTATATCTTTGGTTTTCACTGCTGTCGGCAATTCAAATGATTGTTACTGCTGGCTGTTATTGTAATCGTAACTCGTATTTACCTATCCGAACAAAACATTTTTATTATCCCTCATATAAAAATAGCGTTATAATATAATTAAAATGAAACCTATACCAGCCAAGTTACCTGTCCTTAAACCAGTGTTTTTCAGTTTGGTGCGCAACCTTCTGGGGCGTCGCGAAGCTTTTATAGCGGAGTTGTAAAAGGTTGGGAAAGTTACTGCAATAAAAAAACAAAGCTTAAAAAGATCTATTAAGAAAAATGTTAACTAAGGGACATAATCATTAGTAATAAAAAAAAGTGTGTGTGTACTTATGCACACGCATTAGAAGTTACACTCCTTTGGCTTAACAAGATAAAAATCTTTTCAAAAAATTTATCTTTCGCCTTATTCTACTTTTGTACAATGATATTAATATCATTGACGTTTGTAGAAAAAACGACACTAACAATAGAAAAAAGCTATTAAACACGTTGAATGTTTTAATACAAAGAAATACAAACAACAAATACAAAGAAACAAAATGTTGACTATAGCTAACTTCAGGGTCTCGGTTTTTCGTACCGGTGCGCGCGCATCGTAATAATTTCAGGGCGTCTGTTTTTCGTGACGGTGTGCGCGCGCATCATAATAACTTAAGGCCTTTGGTTTTTGTGACGGTGTGCGTGCGAATCGTAATAACTTCAGGGCGTCTGTTTTTCGTAACGGTGTGCGCGCGCATCATAATAACTTAAGACCTTTGGTTTTTGTGACGGTGTGCGTGCGAATTGTAATAACTTCAGGGCGTCTGTTTTTCGTAACGGTGTGCGCGCGCATCGTAATAATTTCAAGGCGTCTGTTTTTCGTGACGGTGTGCGCGCGCATCATAATAACTTAAGGCCTTTGGTTTTTGTGACGGTGTGTGTGCGATTCGTAATAACTTCAGGGCGTCTGTTTTTCGTAACGGTGTGCACGCGCATCGTAATAACTTCAAGGCGTCTGTTTTTCGTGACGGTGTGCGCGCGCATCATAATAACTTAAGGCCTTTGGTTTTTGTGACGGTGTGCGTGCGAATTGTAATAACTTCAGGGCATCTGTGTTTCGTGACGGTGTGCGCGCGCATCGTAATAACTTCAGGGCGTCTGTTTTTCGTAACGGTGTGCACGCGCATCGTAATAACTTCAAGGCGTCTGTTTTTCGTGACAGTGTGCGCGCGCATCATAATAACTTAAGGCCTTTGGTTTTTGTGACGGTGTGTGCGTGAATCGTAATAACTTCAGGGCGTCTGTTTTTCGTGACGGTGTGCGCACGCATCGTAAAAATTTATTCTCATCATTTTGCCCTAACGCGCCAAAAGAAGTATAACTTCAAAAACTTATGAGAACTCTTACGTATTTATCAAAACCGTAATTTTGAAAATGAATAAATATGTTGGATTGAATATTTGCCACAAAATAAAATACATGAAAAAAGCAACGGGTCAAGGGGTCGCAAAATATTTCTTCATACTAAAGGCCGTGTCATGAAAAAGGTTGGAAAACACTGTTCTAAACTATATAACTCGGATGTTCTGTAAATTAGAATTAATTTATCGCAAATAAAAGGTCACACCGGCCCACGAATCCGTCGGACGATATAAACTTCTAACGGTCGGGAACTTATAGAAACTAGTGAATAACTGCCTCCATTGTTCATTTGTAAGCTTTTGACTATAATTCTGTTTATATATATATAGATTACATCGCAATATAGCAATATTCTATGTACATTGTATGTACATGTAATATTGGCTGATGCAAGCGTGATACGTTACGAGCATGTCGAAGTTATAACGATGTCGCGAACCCATGACTTTTCTCTACCAATTAGTTTTAAATCGCTGAACGCAGATTTAGAAGTTTTCACTTCAAAAGTCAATGGATATAATAAAAATGTAAATTTAACGTGCCAACGTTCAATATTTGTGGAACAAATTTGTTAATTTAATACATTAATTAATAGTTCGTTAGAATAAGGAATAAAATACATTTCAATCATTTTCAGATATTTTTTTTCGGACTGACTATGCTACTGACCTAATAAGGTCTTAACAGGTTCACCGGCCTACTAAGGCGAGCGCTTGCGGCACTCAGCCGATTTTATTTAGGCAACTAACTCAAGGGTGCACGGCACACCTCGGCTTGGGCTGTTGTCTGATATATGCAATTCGCGACTTATCTATTTTTTTTTATGTGGGAAAATACCTCATGGGTACCCACCCTCCCGAGGGAGAGGGTGGGTTATGTCCGAATCGCACGGATTAAAACCTCACGGTGTACGTCTTCCGCTATAGTTGGGGCGGCACGAGATCTCTATAGACTTCATCGTGCCGCCTTAGCGGTTGGCCCAGCAGCAAAAGCGCTGCCGCCGGGCCGCAGCCGGGTGCACACTGGCCGTCTCCTTCGTCCGCCGGACCTGTGCAATGGGAAGATGAGCCCTCCGACCCACCTTCCCTAGGTCCGGCTATAGTGTCGGGAGAAGGCACGTAAACTCATGGCTCCTCCTACCAATTCTTCTTTGGCGGAGACGGCCGCTTAGAGGGTCCTCATCGCGAGATTCGCGACCTATCTGAGCTAACCTAAGCTAAGCTACATATTCATACTTATATGAGTTATTGAAACATATATGTGTACCAAGCATACATACCTCGACAACTCTTATATGTATTTCGTATCGGATAATTTTTCTAAACAATTTCAGTTCGATAAGGGAAAGAAACAAAACCCTTCCACTTTCATGTGTAAGCATGTGTGCGTGCACGTGTGTGGAGATGATATGTGTAATGTTGTCGCAGTGATGTAAGATTTGGTGTCACTGTAACCCGAGTAACCTTTAGTCTTGGTTTTATTAAAATTGTTTCATTTTATCAGAAATTATTGTAATTTTAATGACGATACGAGTAAAAAGTAGATTAAGTAGATGGACTTAATACATTCAAGTGATTTTATTAGTCATTGAATTTTTACGTTAAGTTCCACGCGGAGTCGCGGGTACAGCTAGTCTATACTAATTTTATAAAGAGGTAAAGTTTGTGAGTTTGTGACGTTGTGAAGTTGTAGGGGGTAATCTCAGGAACTACTGATCCGATTTGAAAAATTCTTTCATTGTTATATAGCTAATTTATCAAGGATGGTTATAGGCTATATATCATCACGCTAAGACCAATAGGAGCGGAGCAACAATGAAGAATGTTTAAAAATCGGGGTGTTTTTTCCTCTTCAGAGCTTTCGCTGCATATTAGTTAGCCCAAATTAAATATGTCCACGCGAACAAAGTCGCGGGCAGAGGCTAGTGGTATATGAACCAGTTATAAACAAATTATAATTGCAAAACCTTTTGAGTAACAAATGAATTAATTGTATGGAATTTCTAAAATACTTGAGTAAATTGTTTTCATGTTATTCAGAGGAAATCGTATTAGGCTGAGGCGTTTAGCGCTGTGACGCGACGCTTAGAAGATATGTTATCGGCTTCCATTGTTGTTTGCCCTCGTTGAAACTCTCTTTGTGAAGTTCACGCTCCTTTGTAAATCTGCTTACGGGATTAATATAAGGTTATTGCGCGTCCTGCGTATACTGAATTGATATTTAAAATGTGTTTATATTTGGCATTTCAAAGGAATTTGAGCAGAAACACCGTGGCACGGGATTTTTATATACTACCATTATTACCATATCATAATAGATTTTACCATTATTTTTTTATGTTTCATCATTACGTTTGAGCGGTGGAATGCCATTCCGATCCGGAAATTCAAAGCCCGGCGTGTAGCAACGAATTTTTCGAAATTCGTGTAAATTATTTAATTTAAATTGGTAACACTGTCGGCTGAGGGTGTAGCAAAACACTATGAGGAAACCTGAACTTGAGAAATGTTCTTGTAATACTACTGTGTTTGGAAAACTTTGAACTGTAAATATCTCAAAGTCTGAAATCGCTAATACGTCATGGGCTGGCGCGGTGATTATGCCCGCTACATTTCTTTAGGAACAAGCCTATTCATTGGGTCTCTACATGTTGATGATAATAATGTTCTCTATCTCTCAAGTTAGATCAAATTATATATAAATACTAACTTTCATGAAAATCGGTTCAGTAGTTTCGTAGTTCATCGTGGACAAACATCATGACACTGGATTTTTATATATAAAAGTTTCCATATATACTTGGACTAAAAATTTGTGTGTGCACATTAACGATCATTTTTTTTTATACTACGTCGGTAGCAAACAAGCATGCGTGCCGCCTGGTGTAAAGAGGTCACCGCAGCCTATGGATGCTTGTAACATCAGAAGTGTCACATGCGCGTTGCTGACCCCTAAGTAACCTATTTATTTTCCCCTTGAAGTACTCCATACTGTAGTCCCCAGGAAACATTTCAGTAGGAAGCTCAAGCTCATGCACATTCGCCAATGTTGATATTTAAATAAATAGTAGTAACCTATGAAATACTTTACTGATTATATATGTAATATTACATTATTATTATAATATATAATAATAAAATAATAATTATTGGAACGATGCACTCTTTGTCAGAAGGTGAACGCGGCTGATGACGATTGGAGCCGAGTTAACCCGATTCAGCATCAGCGACCCGATCGTGACGATTTGGTTCACTATTCAACGCACTTAAAGAAGTTTTCTCTTCAAAATCCCGAGACGAGTGAAACAAATATGTATTAAGTAAGAAAAATAAATGCGAACAAAGTTCGTAGTTACAACGGTAATACTTTTTATCACAACAGTTCAATTTACTGAAAGGATAATAAATGAATGGAATTCAGCGCTCTCTGTAAATAGAGCCTAATGTACTGTCGGCAATCGAACACGCTCTCTACTACACTACATAACTTTTGTATTTATTTTTATTCAATCAGGCGATGTGTGTTTTATATTCTTTTCCATATTTATTTTTTACTTTTTATGAATACAATTCATTTTTGTAACCATTACTTAAATATAGTCCGCGTTAAACTTTTTGACCGCTCTGAATATAGGTTTAAGTTCAGCCTTACGCCATAGTACAGTCAAGAGATTAATACAAAACAAGGCTTAAATATTATTATAGGAATTGAACATTAACATTTTTTTTCGAACTGACTACGTTATCTTCCTAGCAAGGCCTGAATAGTTTCACCGGATTACTAAGGCGAGCGCTTGTGGTACTCAGCCGATTTTATTTGGGCAACTAGCTCAAGGGTGCACGACGACCTATATGAGCTAACTTAAGCTAAGCTACATATTCATACTTATATGAGTTACTGAAACATATATGTGTACCAAGCATACATACCTCAGCAACTCTTATATGCATTTTGTGTCGGATAATTTTTCTAAACTATTTCAGTTCGATAAGGGAAAAAATAAAACACTTCCACTTTCATGAGTAAGCATGTTCGCGGAGGTGATATGTGTAATGTTGTTGCAGCGTTGCGAAATTTTGTATCATTGTACAAAACGCGAGCAGCATACTCAAGGGCTCCACACCGAGAGAACGGACCTAGGCTTGAGCCGCCGCGCCGCCGAGGGGGAACATTTATTAATTTTTATTATTTTAATATTTATTAATTTGTCTCAGTATTATAAGTACAGTATATTTCGTTTTCAATTAAATATGTAATAGGAATATGGCAGTATAACGACCATATTGCAAGTTCCAGCAGACTTTGTATGTAAAATGTAGATATAACTCTTTATTGTCTTGTAAACGCTTTCACAGTTAATTGATTAAAACTTACTTATATGAATTAAGAGGACATGTACGAGATATACATCTATGTAGAATATTTGCAAAGGATTATTACATAACTACCCTCTGCCCGCGACTTCGTTCACGTGGGATAGTTACTGTGGGCTAACGCTAACACGCAGCGGAAACTCTCAAGCGGAAAAAAATTCCCGATTTTGAAATATTCTTCATTGGTGCTCCACTCCTACTTATTTTAGTGTAATGATGTATAGCCTATAACCTTCCTCGATAAATGAAATAAAATGAAATGAAAGAATTTTTAAAGTCGAACCAGTAGTTCCTGAGATTACCCCCTACAACGTCACAAGCTTACAAACTTTACCTCTTCATAATATTGGTATAGATTAAATACACTTACATAACACTATATCACATGTAATTAACGACAAAAAAACTATTCTGTATGCGAGTGTACCGCAACTAGTACTGACAGTGACACAAGTGTCAACGTGGGTGAAATGGGGACGAGGTTCGAGCGCGGGTGATCCTGCACTCCCTTCACCTCTTCAACGTTCCTCTCATATCAAAGTTTGTGGTCTACGCATCTAAATACTTCACATATAAATGTGAAGGTGAGTTTGTTTGTAACACTTTCTTTTTTCTTCTTCGTTCTTGAAAACAGTGCTGTTTCAGAGAGATCGCTCAAATCCAAATTACAACGAGCGTAGTCACGAGCAAAATCCATTAGATTATATAATATATATACAATGCTGTTGCGATGTACGTATAATGCATATGTGAATGTTTGCCAATGTAAACCATTGCAATGGTGGCTTGGTAGCTTTGATTGTCACAAGTTCGAATCCTGACATGGTTTGGAGCCTTTGAATGATACTTCGTGTTTAACCCTTAAAGGTGGTAGAGATTTCTTTAAAGTCAGTCTGTACCTTCAAGAAGAAAAAAATACCGCCATGAAAATATACATATATTCCGCGACTGATCTTGAAAAGTAGTCCGCTATTTTTACCGTCTTAAGCTCTAAAATGACATTGTCCTTTTCAGGCAAGAATGTAAAGGCTGAAATCTATATAGTAGTCGAAAAATACATTTCATCAAGTTTTACTATTCATCAAATTAAAATAAATAAAAATTTTTACAAAAAAAATTGAACCGACTTCGACATAAAAAACTTATAATGCACTGAAAAGTGAAAAATAAATATATCATTAATATAATCAAATTAAATAAAATATATGAATTTTTGCGCTACCTAGAAAAATACTGGAAGTCGGTGCCAACCGAAATTTCAATGTTGTTGCTGGTAAAAAAATATATTACATTATTTATTTATTTATTATACAGATATATATCAGGACCGTGAGAGTGGACTTCGTACCTATGTCGATATGATTTTCGGTTGGCACCGACTTCCAGTTTTTTTCTAGGTAGCGCAAAAATTCATATATTTTATTTAATTTGATTATATTAATGATATATTTATTTTTCACTTTTCAGTGCATTATAAGTTTTTTATATCGAAGTCGGTTCAATTTTTTTTGTAAAAATTTTTATTTTTCCATTTTTAGTGTATATAAATATATTTTACATGGTTTTAATTAATTATAAAGTAAGTAAGGTTTAGTGGTTTTATGAATCTTAATCTATTAATGCTTCCGCAACGCTTACGCTCTTACTTTGATCATAGCTCCGGTCTTTTTGATAACAGTTGTATTTTATGTGAAGTGAACAACAAATAAAGGTGAAATTCGTTCATAGTGATGGTAATTAGACTTCTAGTAGCTAGGCTAGCTAGTAGACTACCTATATATAAGCGGCTACCTGTATACTTGTAATGTTTGTAATAATACCGAGAGGTCTGAACAATAACTTAAAGAAAAATATAAAGTCGCTTACCACCATATTTTTAGATATTTTTCGAGTACATGACTTTGATTTAATTCGATACAGAAATAATTGTTCTTCAGAAGTTCATAACTTGACAAACAAACATGATATTACATCGTACTAGATCTAACTGGTCATATTAGGTTGATTGTGAACGAATTTCAGAACCTCATCTTTCCTAATGTCCGCTTCACGGGAATTGCCTCAACAGTCATAATCCCACATGTAAGTCCTCGTCAAAACGAGTCATATGTACCCAAACACAAGATAGCTGCTTTAAGCCGTTGAGGAGTTCCATTCTTCATTTTCATGATCAACTCAGGATTGACTAAATGATATTCTTATCATTACAACAGGTTGTTCCAAGTTTTCATTAAAATTAGTTTGTGGGGAAGTTCATTTATTCATATAAGCTTTATTCATCCCTTTATTTTCAACCCTTATAGTTGGATTTTTTTTATGTTCAAGAACACCATTCCCAGTTATCAAATTTCAAATAAAATTGTTGAAATCACTTTCAAGTACACGAAAATACGTAGACACGAACTGGGTGAAAATCAAATAAACGATATTTAACCCTCTTAGGGGTTGAATATTTTATTCAAATTTATATGGGACCACCTTGGAGTATAGCCAAATCAAACAAAAAAAGAATCATTAAAATCGGTTCACAATTGACGGAGATATCGATTAACATACATAAAAAAAAAAAAAAATACATACACCCGAACATATAACCTCCTTCTTTTTCGAAGTCGGTTAATTAAAAACAGAGTGGTATTAGTATGTATACGCGGAGGAAGTGAAACTTCTTTGGTTTATATTAAACTAACTGACCCGAGACCTCTTCGTTGGGTGGTAAACATTTATAAAAAGCTACTTTTTGTAACTTAAATATAAAAGTTAGACATATGCTGTCGCTAAATTTTATGGAGGTATGTATGTTATTACATAATGATCAAGCTCTACAACTTTTCTCTAAAACTCAATATATATCTCTCATCGTTACGGCAGCGTTCGTAAGAAACGTTTACGTTCGACTGTTTCTTTGCAAATCCGACTACCACATAGCCTTTTCGTTTTTCGGATTAATATATAGTCTATGACACTCACAAATAACGTGGCTTTCTATTTATAAAATCGGTTTAGTAGTTTCTGAGATTATCCTGTACAACGTCACAAACTCTACCTCTTTATAATATTAAGTATAGATTATACATATATAAGAACTAGCCCCTGCCCGCGACTTCGCGTGGAATAGATACACTAACAATAGCACGCAGCAGTTCTCAAAAGGAAAAACATCCCAATTTTGAAATATCTTTCATCTGTGATTCGCTCCTATTAGTCTTAGCATAATGATATATAGATTATAACCATTCACGATTAATGAGCTATATAATACTCAAAGAATTATTCAAATCGGACCAGTAGTTCCTGAGATTACCCCCTACAACGTCACAACATCATAAACTCACAAACTTTACCTCTTTATAATATTCATATAAGAATAAACTATATACAGTGCGAAGTCTCGTACAATAAATACCTATTTATACTTTTACTGATTTTAGTTTACTAATATAGCTAGTCAACATACATACTTACATATACACAAAAATACACACCAAACTTACTTTAACGAGTAACAAAATTTTTTACCAACCATGCCGAACGAAGTTTCACTTCAAGATACTTTTAATGGGCTAAGTGTAATTTCCTGGCAACACTAAACAATATCAATATTACCACTCTTAATTACGATAGATTATGCAACACCGCGTAAGTAGCTTCCAGAACAATATATAAACGTCAGAAGACAGCGGTATTGCCATCAATTAGACGAGTTTACTGTAGAGTTTAGTGAGCACTAAGTTTTAGATTGATTGCTCCGGTTAACGGATAATAAACATTATTGTTATGCTTCCTACTTTGTTAATTAATCGTGGGCTTACAACTGGTTAGTTTTCGGGTAAGATTCAAAGTACCAAGTACGTGATTTCGAGTCAACGCTCGTGAAATTCATATCCGCATTTGGTCAGAAATTTATAGAAAACTAAGTATTTCTTTTAGATTTACTAGTGTCAACCTCTGGACTGCCCAAATCAATAAGAGTTTAAACTCTATAAAAGGAGTTTTTAGTGGAATTTTAGAATTTCATGTAGTTCAGGATCTATATTTTATATTTAACTTATCATCTTGTTTTACTTTATCCATCTATTTTTTAATTTTGGTGATATTATTCGTAATACTTTAAGGTTGTCGATGCTAAGAATGCACCAGTTATTCACACAATGTACACCAAAAATATCGAAACCAGTTCTCGTTCTGCGCCCGTACCTATATGAATACAAAAGCGGACTCAGAGTGCGAGAGTGAATGTCGAGGGAGCAGTGATTTTATTTTCGAATTGTTGGTCTGACGGGCGTTCATAGCTTCACCGGGCTTATACGGTGAGCGTTTAAGGCACTCATCTGATTGGCAACAAGCTCAAGGGTGCTAGAGCGGCCGAGCTTGGGCCTGGGCTGTTAACTGGGATTCAGCACGAATCGAATTATTCTAACCTTTAAGCTAAGCTAACCCGACATACATTACTGTGACACATATGCATATCTTCTTATGTCTTAAAAGGAAAAAAAGTCTTTTACAGACCTTATGTACGTGTCGTATGAGTGTATGCGTGTAGTGGAGTGCAGTGTAGTGTGTGCAGGGAACTAATGAATGCGGTATCACTGTATCCCGCTAGCAGCATGCATGAGAGCTTCCGTCCGGGGCATTGAATCGAGGCTTAAGATGTTGCTAAGGGAGGCCGCGGCGAGTGTGTGGAAGCGTAATCGACCGCCCGACCACGGTGACGTGATTGGTGCTTATATGTCTGGTCATCTCCGATTTTTACATTGGTGTAATGTGTTAATATGAATTTGGACTACCCCCAACCAATTTATGTGTGAACATTATATATTAGCCAGTTTTTTAAATAGTTTTGTGAATGTGTTATTTTGACGCATAAACAAACAAAAGGTATATAATTTTTAAATATATTGTCGGCCACAGACTTACCGAATTTTTCTAATACAAAGGCGAATATAAAACTACGCTCACGTTCGTCTGTCCTTCATCGCTTATCAGAATGTTTAGAGAGTCGAGTGAAAATTCGCAGAAAATATCCCCAGGGTAAACAACATTTCAGTAATATTCAGTTCAAACTAAAAAATAAATAACTCAGGATTTATCTATCATTTTTGGCAAACGCAAAATACGTACTTTGAATTGATATGGGCTAGTGAAAAGACTTTGATATAGTATTCGTTTTTAAATAATTTTAAGTCGGGTGGTGGACCTTGGAAAACGATAGGAAGAAGAAGAATATTCATTTTTAAACCCATTAATTATTGTGGTCGAAAAATAGCTCCTATTTTTTCTACAGTATATGACACAATACAGTAAAATATTTTTTATGTCATAACAATGTCATGGTTTTTAGTTTTTTTTTTTAGAATTATTTTTAAAGGATCTCATGGTTTTATAGCTATATAGGTTTTATATACTATTTAGAGTTTCCAAACGAGATTATTTTTTTAGACATATATATTGGTTTGGGTTATCCGAGAAATGATAATTATAACAATATTTTTTTCTGGACAAATTATAGAGATCTTAGATTTCCGGAATTTAATTTGTATTTGAGTAGAGCTCTCGCCAAAGTTTTTGACCGCTCTGAATACAGATGCGTAGAAAATAAATTTTATAATAAATAATTATTTCATTTATATTAGTATTATAAAGAGGTAAAGTTTGTGAGGTTGTAGGGAGTAATCTCAGGAACTACTGGTCCGATTTTGAGATTTTTTTTAAATGTTAGATAGCTAAGTCATCGATGAAGCTATAGGCTATATATTAATTATGCTAATACAAATAGGAGCGGAGCACCAATGAAGAATATTTCAAAATAGGGTATTTTTTTCGCTGTTGAGACCTTTCGCTGCGTGTAGCCTAAAGTAACTATTCCCAACGGACGAAGCCGCGGGCAGAAATTAGTTATATTATATATTTAAAATAAAGATGGCTTAAATATAAATAAATACCAATTTTGAATTCCTATGATGATATTCTATTTTTTTTTGTATTCAAATCTTGGTTATATTATTCGTAAGCCCGAACGTAATATTTTAAAGTGTCTTAAACTCAATATGGCATTCAAATATATTTTCCATTCCGATCTACTAAGACTAATCTTCTAAGGGATTTGTATTTATTATTTTTGACTACTTACACAGTTGATAAGCAATTCATGGAACAACAAACGTAATAGTAAGAAAGACATCAACAAAAATTGCCATATATTTCTTTTATTTGTCGAGATAACGCCTTTGAAGCACTTAATTCGTTTTGCGAAACTCAACGGGAGGCTGTGGCGGCCATGTTAATATCAGACCGGGGTTGTATATCTCGGGCCGGCCTTAGACAGCGATCCCCAGGGCAGGGACCGCCGGCGTTCCATATCGTAGCCCTTCTTTGAGATTGTCCTTGTTGTAAATACAGGTGTGGAGTTTGCGACGAAATTGTTAGCCAACTTGTGTATAGCGATTTATTTAAACTTATACCGAAGAAAGTATTGATTAACTTTTATATTGTTTTTCACTATCTCTAATATTATACAAAATTAGCACCGTCGGACAAAGGGAAGCGGAGCGCTGGTCGAGGTCGGGACGCGGGCGGGACTGCGCAGCACGGTGTGATTCATTGCTTTCCTTATTATTACACATTACACCAATTCGTTTTTGCGTAAGCCAACTTATACTGAGTGTATATCAGTTTTGTTTTTCTTTAGATAATTTGGTCAAATATTAAACACCTATTTTTAATTGATTTAGAACGAGAATCGACTAATGGTTATCCTATAGATATATTGTTAGTGACTAACCAATCGCGCTGTATACAGTTACACATTTTATAGAAATACATGTATGCGTCCTTATAGAATGACTAAAATTACTCAGTAAAAAGCTCGACGCAAAATAAGACCGTATGCCACCAAAAGAATGCCAAGATAAGAGCGGTCGAAGAAATTGAAGTAATTCAGCCAGTTGGAACTTGTTTGCGGATAAACACAGAGTATCAGAATGTCGGCGGAATCCGTAGCTTTTCCATCTCAATGATGGACTCGGTAATCTTGCGCAGTAGTTCGTAATGCCGGAATTTGCCCCGTTCACGCGATCTTACATTTATCCACGCTCCTTTTATTTTTTTTTGTTATCTTCATCCTACGACCCGTTTGGGGGTGAACAAACACTTTGAAGTTTATTTGATTGTATCAATAAAGGATATTAACTCGAAACAGTGGTACGTTTTGTGTTTATTAGTATACTTTTATTGGAATGAATAAAATAACTGACATGAAACTTACTCTAAATTTAAATACAATATAATCCAAAAAAAAGATGACCAGTGAGAGGTTCATTATACATTTCTCTCCACGAAAAGGAAGAAAGTAGAAAGAAAATATATTTATTTGCAACACACACATAAATATTACACACGTACAGATTAAAAACATACATCTTAAGATACTTAAAACCCCGTGTCATGATGTTTGTTCACGATGAAATCTGAAACTACTCAACCGATCTGCATGAAACGTTGGCTTTTTTGTATAATTCGGTCCAATTTGAGAGATAATTTATATTACCATTAATGGTCTCAATACTTTTAATTATAAATGGAATAATTGTCAGTGTTGATTTTTTTATTAATTGTAAGTTTTATCAGTCTCGAACAGATGGCGTTGTAAATTAGTTCATTGACAGAAGACTGTAGGACCGGCTGTTATTGATATCTCATAGATGGCGCTACCGATTCAATTCGAATTTCTTTTTAAATAACTGAGCCACAGCAACGCGTGGCTGGGTCAGCTGTGTTGTGAAGAATAACATTGATTTATATTAGTTTGCCCTACGTGACTAAAATATGTAGTTCCATATTCAAAATCAAGATATTAATAGACTCTGGCAGCGAATATCTTTTATACTGCTTCTTTGCTTATGTTCTTGTTACCAAGGTAAAGGTTAATAAATAAATAATTTCCCCAGGCGATTGGCCCCTAAAACTGTGGAGACTGGACGAAATTATAAAAAAAAAATGTAAAGAGCTATTTAAACTTTAAGTTTCACAGAGCTGGGAGGCTGTGTCGCAGAACTCTAATTAGCGACGCCGAGAAAGATCCCGGTGTACTAAGATCATTTATAATTAGAGAATCGGACGCGGCAAAATTATTTTAGATTTGTAAAGCGATGACGATTCAGTGCAAGTTCTTGTGCTCCTGTTTCTTGTTTTTTATTGCTCTTTGTTCTTGTGCAAGTGCTCGCGAATGAGCCGAACCTTTCGGTGAAAGAAAATATCGTGTTGAAATTATGGTATAATGGTAGAGCTAGTGTTGCATTTCTGTATTGGTTAACGTTTTATTCAATTGCTTTTGGTGGATTGACCCACAAAATCATAACCATAACGTCACTATGGATGACTTCATAAATCTACATAGACGCCATCTTGTCTCAGCCCTGATATATAAATTCTGTGTTTTTGTGAGCTGTGCTCTCTCGTAACCCTTCAATATACCGCTACCTTGCACGTGTGTTTGATACTTCTATAGAGAATAATGTTTTGTACTGTATCTTAAGACGTCGTCCATAAGTTTCAATTTTATTATACCACGACTGTGGTAAAGAAGCATGCGGGCTGCCTGATGTTAAGCAGTCACCGCAAACTAGGGACGCTTGCAACATAAGATGTGCCACATGCGAGTTGCCCTTCAATATTCACCTTCCCTTTGAAAAAGCCCATACTTTACTCCCAGGAAAAACCTCAGCAGGAAATTCTTTCCTCAACCGGATCGTGCGTGGGAGGATACCTCACTGGAACCGAATTGCCCGAGTCCTTTCGGTTCCAATATGTGAGAATGAACTCCCCACCGATGACGAATTGTTCGATGGTGAAAAGCAGCCATACAGATATAAAGTTGAACAATTCCTCGGAATACACCCCATTATACAAACGGTAGAACACATACAGGGAGCGACGTCTCTCCTTAGACTTAATGGTTCGATACCGTGTGTGAGCTTGGGATGCTCAAAAATCTTCACAGCTCGTCTTTGAGCCGAGTAAAATGGCTCAAGTTGGTATACAGGTGCTCCCGTCCAGAGATGGCAGCAGTACTACTTATGGGGTTCGCTTTGATTTTTATACAACAGTAGTCTATACCCAGTGGTGAAGTACCATTTCGCCTTTGTTGTTTTTTATATCATACGAGGCAAACGACCATGTGGGTCTACCTGATGTTAAGTGATTACTACCGTACGTAGATACTTGCAACACCAGTCGCACGTGTGTTACCAGCCTGTGTTTGGGAGAGGGGTGAATAGGAAAGGGGGAATAGAAGGAGAGAGGGAGGTGGTCTTCAGGAGCTCTCATTGACCGAACGAAACGCAACAATGCAAGCTCTATTACTTCACGTCGGTTTTCTGTAGGTCGAGTGGTACCGGACAAACTAAACAATTTATGTTTAGACCAGTAATAGCTTCAGCGTGGCTCTATCACTTAGATATATTGATTACTCGTTAGATTAGATATATACTAACTACTTTTCTTTTTTTTTTTTCGAACTGACTACGCTATTGACCTAGCGAGGTCTTAACAGCTTCACCGAACTACTAAGGCGAGCGCTTAAGGCACTCAGCCGATGCAGTAACTACAATTTGTAAAGTAACTGCTCCATTCTTGTGTCGTAGTGTGATGTCAGTTAAGCTGCAATGTTTCTTAGCAAATAGGCTTTAAAATACAGAAATAATAATTCAAAATTTGGCAAATGTGATTTGTTTCTACAGAACATAACTCGTTTGAATGAACAAAAAACCTCTTGAGACTTATAATATTAATATACTTCAATTATGTAGAGAATAGATTATATTGGAAACTTCATATTCATGCAAGGATCATTTAGGGTTTCATTAAATTTTATTAGATTCGACTTTGAACCACTTTAAGGACCATCTATCTATATATGGAAATCTATTATTTTTGTGCTTTGTAGATGCGATGTGGTATAATATGGTAAACAGGCTAACCCTAGAGACGACTAGTTCT
The DNA here is from genome assembly GCA_014332785.1 of Antheraea mylitta. Classification (NCBI taxonomy): domain Eukaryota; kingdom Metazoa; phylum Arthropoda; class Insecta; order Lepidoptera; family Saturniidae; genus Antheraea; species Antheraea mylitta. The sequence goes on along the minus strand of JACEII010000141.1, from coordinate 509,486 downwards.
CAACTCCAGCTGTCAGAATACACCAATAGGTGCTTTGTGACGGATTTTCAAAACTTGGGAGGGGTAGTTATCCAGGAGGTTTTGGAAAAAGACCTACAACCATGCTGTGGTATCATCGCGATGTTTTCTTTCATCGGAAGCCCAGATTGCACCTACGCTCTTCTACGCGGTATCCGTATACGCTATCAGATCTTAAATCAAATCTAATGAATTGAGTTCAAGTTTTAATCCAACTAATGAGAATTTAATACGAGGAATAATTAATACACTATTAATTAACTATTAATTTCTTAGTTATCAACATCTTTACTAATACCATAAATACGAATGTGAGTCTGTTTGTTTGTAACTTTTTCACAGCTTAACTATTGAAGACGATTTTTTATATATATTCATAGTAGGTAAATGAACAGGTAGGTCACCTGATGCTAAGTGATCACTACCGTCCGTAGACAACAGGGGAATCGCAAGTACATTGCCAGCCTGTATTGGGGCATGTGGGTGCGGGGTAGGGAAGAGGAAATGGGGAAGAGGAGGAAAGATAGGCCTCCGGCGTTCTCACTGACCGAACGAAACGCAACAATGCAAGCACTATTACTTCACGTGGGTGTTTTGGTGGATCAGGTGGACAAGCCGACCCATTCATGCTGATAGTAGTAATAGATTCTGCTTGGCTCTACCACCTACATAATGAAATTTTACATACAAAATGTCAGGGGTACAGAAAGGAACAAAGGGTACTTTTCATCTATTGATAGGTCAGGTTTATTTTAAAGCGAGTGGTGCCGCGAGCTATCAACAATATATAAATAAACTCTTTTTACATCTTTTTGTCGATTTTTTAAAGTTTTTTTTTTTATTATTGAAGCACGACATAGTGACTGCACTACGCCTGATGTTAAGCATAGTACAATCCAAAAACATCGGCAACCACCGAGAGACATTATGCATTGCCGGTCGCCGCTGTCATGCCGGCCATAATGACGAAAGTCACCCGGTACTGGATGTGCACAGGCTGATGTGGACGCGCAGAAGCGAGTCACTATGACGGGCTTTTTCGCCATGTACATGGTGGTTGCGACCCAGTCGGGCTGTAAAACCTTACCACCCCGCTATCGCCATTGCCTCGTTCGTTATTCAGCAGGGTGCACCACGTGCAGGTGAGGTTGGCTTGGGTGTCTCAAGTCTTAAGATGTTACGCGACACCCCTTACACAAGAGAACTTCTTTAGACGTTTTGAGCGGTACTTCTGGCAGGACATGCTAGTAAGCGTGACCGATCGTAAGTGCTGATGATCACAAGTGATGAGACCATGTAAGTGCTTCGACTTTTTTTATACTCAGTGCAGTTTTTATTATTTACAAAACGAAATAGAAAAGGTGAAAACAAATGATAATATCTAATTCGCGTGATACAGTGACACAAAATCTGACATCACTGCGACAACGGTTACACATGAAAGTGGAAAGGTTTTGTTTCTTTCCCTTATCAAACGGAAATAGTTTAGAAAATCATCCGATACGAAATATGAGCTATGTATGCTTGGTACACATATATGTTCCAACAACTCATATATGGATGAATAGTTAGCTTACGTCAGCTCATATAGGTCGCGAATTGCATGTAATAGGCAACAGCCAAGCCGAGGTGTGCCGTGGACCTTTGAGCTATTTGTCAAATAAAATCGGCTGAGTACCTTAAGCGCCCGCCTTAGTAGTCCGATAAAGCTGTTGAGAATTTACTAGGTCAATAGCGTAGTCGTTACGAAGAAAAAAAAAAGATAATATCTACATATGTGAAGGAAAACTTTGTACCTCTCAGTACGTATGAATTTAGATCACTGTATGATCATTAGTAACAATTAATCATTATGAAAATAGAATATCATATTAATTTTTTGTACATCAATGTAGTTCGTCGCAAAGGAAGGAGCGAGAAATTTAACTAAATACAAATTCATTGACACAGACCCGCTTGGATCTACTTCTAAACTTTATAACCGATTGTTCAGCCTTTTTCTCTTTATTGTGTGAACTGACTGAGGAAGTTATTCTCATTTATATTGTTCACCTTTTGTGTGTTTATTTTGTTTTATTCTCCTATCGATACAGGCTTTTGAAGTAATTTAAATTTTAAATTAAAATTCACAATAATCGTTAGTGTTTTTACGCTTATTAAACATTTTAAAAATTGGCCTGTAGAACTCTTAGGCCAAAGAGTAGTCCGGTGAAGCTGTCAAGACCTTGCTAGGTTAATATTGTAGGCAGTTCAAAAAAAAAATTGGGCCAAAGTGTTTGGCTTTGAAGCGTGTCTACACACATCATTGTAAAAAATTATAACTAGCCTCTGGTTCTCGTGGAATAGTTACTCTAAGCTAACGTTAACACGCAGCGGAAGCTCTCAATGGAAAAAAAAACGATTTTGAAACATTCTTTATTGGTGCTCCGCTCCTATTTGTCTTAGCGTGAGGATATATAGCTTTCCTCGATAACTAGGCTAACACTGAAATAATTTTTCAAATCGAATGAGTAGTTCCTGAGATTAGTGCGTTTAACCAAAGAAATTGTTCAGCTTTATAATATTACTATAGATTATGTCACATTTCAGTTTAAACATGTTTCGCTTTAGATTAATCTGATTTTCTCACATTTTCATACTATTTTTTGCTGGAAAAAAATGACCTGATATTTGCCGATGCTTCCTTTCCGTGCCACGTGAGAGTTTTTGAGATTCAACTAAACCCTAAACCCGTCACGAAATTAATCGATGTTCTCTTTACTAACCAAAAGTTTACTTAACTAAAAGTTAGCAAATTATAAAGTAAGATATATTTTATGATTTTTCATTTATTACCACTACTCGTTTAGCTCCCATGCACATGAGTTATGGGAGTATTATAATATGACGTCACGGTTATGATTTGATCGTTCAATCCACCAAGAAGATTGAATGATACGAGAAAGTCTTAGTTGTCAGTGGTTGCTCGGTGATTTCATTTAAATATCCGCAGGTTGATACTCCGGCATTTACCAGCGAATTTTTCGGTATTCACATAGATTTGCTGCTATATACTCTTATAACTCATACCTATGCTAGAATTTTTCTCGAAAAGAATCTTAGTTAAATTTATCTTTATCCACTTCTAAGGCTTCATTCAGAACTTTTTACTGAACATAGCAAAGGGTCTAATATTCAACGTTATCAGTTACCTTTGTCGGTTTCTCCGAGCGAAGCAATTAACGATTCCAATCAACTTTCAATGAAATTAACATTATAAATCCAAACTTCTCGAATGTTCTTTTATTTTACAAAATATATTTTAGAACCGGGTTTTGTTTGTATAATTTTGTACCATTCGATTATTTTTTGAAGATAAAATAGACACGTATGTAGTACGTGTAATATAAATACTGTTACTGAGTCTATATACATCTTGAATATCATTTAATATACTAGCGGAACGAGCGGACGTTGTCATGTCTTCATAATAAAAAAAAATCAACTGTAGCACCACCTACCGTGTCTAATTGTGGAATCTAAACTATTCTCGGATACACTGAAACACGCATACAAAATTTCATCAAAATCGGTCCAGCCGCTTAGGAGGACTTCAGTGACATACACACGTACAGAAGAATATATAAAGATAATCATAATGGCACTATTAGACGTGTCGCGTATTCAAGCGGGGCGGTAGTATGTAATCTTACTCACTTTTATATGGAGATTAGCCTCTGCTCGCAACTTCGTCGTGTGGAATACATATTTTAGGCTAACGCTAACACGCAGTGGAAGCTCTCAAGAGGAAAAAGCCCCGATTTTTAAACATTATTCATTGGTACTCCGCTCCTGTTGGTTTTAGCGTGATGATATTGATTGTGAAACATTTTTCGTCTGTGCTCCGCTCCTAATGATCTTAGTGTGATGATATATAGCCTATAACCATCCTCGATAAATGAGCTATATAACACTGAAAGAATTATTCAAATCGGACCAGTAGTTCCTAAGATTACCCCCTACAACGTCACAAACTCACAAACTTTACCTCTTTATAATATTAGTATAGATTAGCGGGAAGGGCGGACGTTATCCTGCCTTAATAATAAAAAAAATCGTAAAAGACAATCGCAACGACACATAGCGGGTCCAATTTTGAATCTAAACGCTTCTTGAATCCATCGGAACACACAAAAACATCTTTAATTGAAGAAGGCGTGGTTACTTTGCGAAAATCCATCATTCCAGGCGGAAGTGCAAAGTAGCATCCACCTTAGTATTCACAAAAAAATCATTAAGATCTTAAAAGATGTTCAGTTACATACACACGGACAGAATAATTATATATGTACAGATTATTTAACTCAAATTTTTACACAAACCTTGTCCTCACAATTACAAACACAACAAGAAAAAAGTTAGCTATGTAGGTGCAGTCTTTCTGCAGTGATGCGTTTATATGTACCAGATTAGGCCCCCCTCGGCAGCGACTCAAGCCTAGGTCCGTTCCCTCGGTGTGGAGCCCTTGAGAGCACTGCTCGCGCGATACAGTGACACAAAAATTTACATCACTGCTACAACACTACACGATCACCCCCACACACGTGCACGCCTACACGCTTACTCATGGAAGTGGGAGGGTTTTATTTTTTTCCCTTATCGAACTGAAAAAACTAATTTTCCGATAAAAAATATATGGAGGGGTTGTTGAGGCGTGAATGCTTGGTACACATATGCGTCTCAACAACTCAAACATATATGAATAGTTAGCTAGATTAGTTAAGTTAGGTCACGAGTTTGCATGTAACAGGCAACAGCCAAGCCGAGGTGTGCCGTGCACCCTTGAGCTAGTTGCCCAAATAAAATCGGCTGAGTGCCTTAAGCGCTCGCCTTAGTAGTTCGGTGAAGCTGTTAAGAGCTTGCTAAGTCAATAGCGTAGTCAGTTCGAAAAAAAAAAGCGTTTACATGCATACGACAATTGAGTTTTATGAATATAGATTACTAGCCTCGTAGTAACTTAATCCAAGTAGGATAGTTACCTTGGGCTAACGTTAACACGCAATGGGAGATTTCAAAAGGAAAAAAAATAGTGCCTGGAGTCCCTCCGCGCGAAGAAGTGAAACTTCGTAATGTGGAAATTAAAATAGGAAGGGGTAGAAGTTATTTTTTAGTGAAATATTGTTTTTAGCGTTGAAAGTTAAACGCAACAGTGCTTTCATACCCCGTTCATGGTAGCGTTAAACGTTTAACGCAACCTTGTTGGAGGTCGCATTAGAAGTTTCACTTCAAAAAAGCTATAGGTAGCGTATAATTATAGCTATATATTATAATGTGTATAAAGTCGAATTTAACAATCATAAAACACGAATGTTCTAGCCAAGGTTGTACGAAAAATTGTCCATTGTATGATATTTAGTACAGACAGGCCCAAACTGTCTGGCGTTTAGTTCGAAAGTTTGAACTGATAAAATTAAACTCGGTTCAAAGGGGAACTTTTGTAGGGGCCAAACTCGCTATCGGGAACAGAGTTAAAAGCCCTCACGATAACTTTAATATCTAAACGTAACGATTATACTTTTAAATGTTGGATGTTATAATATATTTTAATGGCACATAACATTCGTTTTATTGGGTTTTTTCTAATAAAACAGTAAAGTATCGCCACTAATAATATACAGTGTGTGGGCACCGTAGAGATGTTTGCAAATTGAAGAGTTTGTTTGCTTGAAGCCGCTAACATCCGAAACTATTGATCTGATTTAAAAAGTTCTTTTAGTATTAGATAGCTCATTTGTTAAGGAAGGCTATCACGCTAGGATTTGGCAAGTGATTGACGGAGCCGATAACCTTCCCGCGTAGTTCATGCACCCGCACAGTCCACTCCACCCTCTCCCTCGGTCGTAGGTGGTAGTGTTATCTTCTTTTTTGAATATCGTGTGAGACGTGGCGACGCGATGCCATACTGAGCTCGTATACCTATAGCATATACAGTGTTGTTTACTACGTTACAAATTTTGATGTTTCACATCTGCCAGGCGTCCCATGACTACTCTCGATTTTGTTATATAAAAATACTAAGATATGTTTATAGTCTTATAGTAGGTGGTAGAGCCCCGTTGAAACTATTTTTGGTTTCAGCATAAATGGGCCGGCTCCTCCGGGGTAGTACCACCCCTCTCACCGATAACCGACGTGAAATAACAGTGCTTGCATTGTTGTGTTTCGTTCGGTCGGTGAGAGAGCCGGAGGCCCACGTCCCTTCCTCTTTCCTGCTTTCCCTTTCTTTCCCCTCCCCCTTCTCCCATATACAGGCTGGCAACACACTTGCGACGTCCCTGATGTCGCTAGTGTCTATGGACGGTGGTGATCACTTAACATCACATGACCCACCAGTTCGTTTGCCTCCTTTGATATAAAAAAAAAGTTAAATTTACTTATTCAACGCTACAAGCAGTAAAAAGTATTGTCAAGCAATTTGGAAGCTGAGAGTACGTTGCATACATTGCCTTCTTAACAAAGATGCCTGTCTTATGGTGAAACGAATATAGATTTTATAATGGAGACGCACTCTGACTAACAATCGTCTTGGGTTCGTCAGATAAGATGGAGCCATCTTTTGTCTTGTCATTTAGCGATTAGGGCAAAACATAGTTCGAACGAAGATAATGTTTCGGGAGTGGCAATTAATATCTTAGATAATTTCGGTACGACTGATGAATACGTCGTTTGAATACGACATCGTTTGTCATCGTAAATCGTTTTGCAACGACATTAATTCATGTGTTATTGTTGTAAATTACTTTCGTGTTCTTATATTAATTTACACATTTATTTTAGACTGCAATTACTGTTTAATTTTCTTTAAAGGAGTTTTGTTGTTTCATAGGAAGTATATCTATCTATACATTAAAAAAATGTAAATCTAATGACTTTTTAGATGTTTGTGAAAAAAAAGTGTGCGTGTACTAATTAATGTACACGCGTTAGAAGTTATACTTCTTTGGCTTAACAAGATAAAAATCTTTTCAAACATTTTATCTTTCGCCTTATTCTACGTTTGTAGAAAAAACGACACTAAAGACACACGAAAAAAGGTATTTAATACATTGAAATTTTTAATACCAACAAATACAAAGAAGTACAAAGAAACAAAATGTTGACTATAGCTAACTTCAGGGTGTCGGTTTACCTGACGGTTTTTTTTTATTGAAGCACGACAAAGTGACTGCACTATGCCTGATGGTAAGCATAGTACAATCCAAAAACATCGGCAACCACCGAGAGACAGATTATCCATCGCCGGTCGCCGCTGTCATGCCGGCCATAATGACGAAAGTCACCCGGTACTACATATGCACAGGCTGATCCCGAAACGCGACGCGTAGAAGTGAGTCACTATTATGGGCTTTTTCGCCATATACATGGTGGTTGCGACCCAGTCGGTCTGTAAAACCCTACAACCCCGCTATCGCCATTGCCTCGTTCGTTGATCAGCAGGGTGCACCACGTGCAGGTGAGGTTGGCTTGGGTGTCTCAAGTCTTAAGATGTTACTCGACACTCCTTACACCCCAAAGCGTGCGTGCATCGTAATAACCTCAGGGTGTCGGTTTTTCGTGACGATATGCGAGTGCATCGTAATAACTTCAGGGTATCGGTTTTTCGTGACGGTGTGTGCGCGCGTCGTAATAACTTCAGGTGTCGGTTTTTCGTAACGGTGTGCGCGCGCATCGTAAAAATTTACGCTCATCTTTTCCCTTACGCACCAAAAGAAGTACAACTTCAAAATTAGTTAATTCTATCAAAAGTAATTTTAATGACGACGCGAATTAAGTACGAGAGAAATGTAGATAAGTAAATGGACATAATACATTCAGATAATTTTTTATCCACTATTTTTTCACTTGGGTTTCACTCATTTGGGGTGTAAGGGGTGTCGAATAACATCATAAGACTTGAGACACCCAAGCCAACCTCACCTGCACGTGGTGCACCCTGCTGAATAACGAACGAGGCAATGGCGCAAGCGGGGTGGTAGGGTTTTACAGCCCGACTCGGTCGCAACCACCATGTACATGGCGAAAAAGCCCGTAATAGTGATTCGCTTCTACGGGTCGCGTTTCGGGATCAGCCTGTGCATATCCAGCTTATTACAGGCCGGCATGATAGTGGCGACCGGCGATGGACAGTGTGTTAATCGGTGGTCGCTATTATTTTTGGATTGTACTGTGCTTACCATCAGGCATAGTGCAGTCACTTTGCCGTGCTACAATAAAAAAAAAACTACCGATGTGTGACGTTACAATATCACTTTACGTATGTGTGCGTTACCGTGCCATTTGTTTTGTCAAAATATCATGTAGGTCGCATCCGTTAAAAACCTTTTTGATTTATATAATTTTTAAATGTATGTTGTTCTAAACAAAAAATATAATTATATGTCAGTCTTTTAAAAACAGTGTCTAATAATAAATGTGTTATAATTTGCAAATAAATTATTTTATTTAAAAAAATCGTCGAGTGGGTACAAAATTCGAACCTGAACCCTACAGCATCAGCTTTTTAGTTATAATATCATTGGATAAAACTAAAATTGTAGAAAATTAGGTACCTTTATCTGAGTATCATTAGTTTCCAGACTCCCGTTATAGTAATAATGTAGGACTATAAAACTTAATGTTACCGCCTTAACGTTGCCAGTTTTAGTGTGAACATTCTGAGCCTTGTATAAATCCGCCCGTATGCTCCCTGCGGGGTAATTAATCTGAAAACGAATATCCTTTATGGTTTACTGCCGCTGAGTTTTTATATCACGCGGATATTTATTTCTGAGAGAATCCTCTGAATTTTTTTCCAATTGATCGGTCATCCGTTGGTTGTAATTCGTCCGTAATTCATTATTGAAGTTCTTTTGTTGACAAGCCTACCTCTGTATAACACAAGATTATGGATGAAATACAAAAGTCAACAGATGCATTTAGGTGGTAGAGCCACACTGAAACTGGTATCAGCTTGGATGGGTCAGCTCGCCCAGGGTAGTACCGCCCTCTCACAGAAAACTGACGTAAAGTAATAGTGATTGCATTGTTGCGTTTCGTTCGGTCAGTGAGAGCGTTGGAAGCCCGCCTCCCCTCCCTTTCCCTCTCCCTTTCCCCTCCCCATATTTACCCCAAACACAGGCTGGCAATGCACTTGCGACTCCCTGGTGTTCCAAGTGTCTATGGACGGTGATGATCACTTAACATCAGGTGACCCACCTGTTCGTTCGTAAAATTACAGACTAAGAGCCTGCCAAAAACTCATATAGCTTCTTTTGTGATCATTTTTGGCGTAATAATGTGTAGATGACTAGCTTTTGCTTGCACTAATCTACACCTGATCTATAATTCGGGAACAGTAAATCCTATATCCTATCCTATCCTATGTCCCTTTCTGTATCCTTGGGAATGTGTATGTAAAATTTCATTATGATCGCTTGACTAGTTAAGGTGTGATAATCAAACTCACTTACGCATCTATACATATAATACGGCTGTAAATTTAGCAAGTTTGTACTTTTCGAATTTCATAAAAAAAATGTTGCAGATGTCTAGGATTAAGTAATAAAATACATTTCAATCATTTTTAGAAATGTCAGCCTGTCTCTCTGTCTGTCTGTCTGTTTGTTTGAACACGCATCACTACTAAATCACTGCGTTCACGATAAAACTTCACCAAAAAAATCATAAAGCATATCTTCGAGTAATATCTAGTCTTAGTTTCATTAAAATCGGTTCACTCTATCAAAAGTTACTGTAATTTTAATGATGACGCGAATTAAGTACGAGAGAAAAATAGATAGGTCAATGGACTTAATACATTCAGGTGATTGTTTTAGTCATTATTTTTTATATCAGGTTCCACGCGGACGGAGTCACGTGCATAGCTATTAATAATATTAACCACGATATATAAACGTTAAATACGCAGTTACGTCTTGCACACGCTTATAATTTGACAGATTACGTAAAAGTATAATAGTATGACATAGATTATATTTGATACAGATAACAAAATCTAGTTAAACAGCGTCATTATATTTTGATAATCAATGTTAATTAATTATCTATTTAACATTCCTACATATAACCTTAATATAGAGTACATAGATCTAAATTAATGAGTGTGAAGTTTTGTCTGTACATATAATCTTTTTTTTACTTTGCTATACAAATAATATAAAGCAAAGAGTTTTTGGTGGGATCGTCTTAGTCTATCACATAGTGGATTTTGTATTCTATTCATAATCTTGTATTATTTAACTCTATATTGTGTAATATTGACGGTGTTTTACGTAATACAGTTCGGTAATTGTGCACGAGTGATGTTGAATAGGAAATAATAACACGGAGCATGGATTTAGACTTGCCACAAAAACTTCCAGGAAAGTTCTAACAAGGGAGCCACCATCTTGTTAGGACATCGAAATGAGCACAAGACAATTGTCAAAATACCTACTCGATACCTAATAACAGCAAGAAAAATTAAGATAAAATAGTAAAACAAAGAAAGCCATTGTTAATAAAAAAACAAAAATTTATAATTAATAATATATAAAATAAATCGACAGAAAAAACTATTCATGAACGAATCATGAAGACTGTTTCCCCACTCTAGGGTGATAGAAAATAACAGCAAAAAAAAATGAATCAAAGACACAATCTATTAATATCTGGAAGTTTTTATTTAAGATCGGCGTCCAAGCCCCGATCGTAATGTATCAACATCCGCACTCCCTATTTTTAAGCCTATTATGTTATCAACCCCGACAGCGTCCAGTGACACTACAGCACAATAAAATTATAGCGTCCATAAATATTTCCAAGTCTAGTTCAGGAATTACAGTTTATTTTAGGGATCAGGCGTTGAAAAAATATTTACTCTGATCATTGTACCTACTGTGAATTTTAACCAAATTTTTATTGATGTAAGCGTATAATTGAGGCTTCTTTGCATTATCTTCAAATTTCTTCAAAACAATATCTCGCTAACTAGCCAGTCTAGACTTGAAATTAGATATTTTATATAAACTACCAACTTTAATAACTTTTCTGTTTCATTTACATATTACGATAAATATCCATTTCTATTTTCGAAGTTATTGATTTATTAATTCATTTGTGGTAAAGATGTAAATGTTAAGGTGGATGTGTGGTGGAATTAAAATGGATAAGATTAAGAAGTAGTATATCAGAGGAAGTTTGAAAATAGTATCAGTGATAGAGACGATAAGGAGTAATGTGTTAGCATGGTATGGGCATGTCACGAGGAGAGATGAACAAGTTAGAAAAGTTTTGAGTATAAGGAGGATGGATATAGGAGTAGAGGAAGACTGAAAGCGGTATGGATAGATTGTATTAAAAATTATGTGTATATAAGAGGTGTGAATATTGAGAGGACATCTGATAGAGGAGAGTGAGAAAGGAAAACATGTTGTGCCGACCCTACTTAGGTGGGATAAGGGTAAGAAGATGATGACGATTTTCGAATTAATTACACGATGTTGATCTGACGGACATCCATACCCATCATTTATTCATGTGTATGGCTTAAAAAATCCATGTTATGATTATATAAAAAAAAAAAAAAACAAAAACTTAGCAATCATCACCGATTAGCTAGCTTACTGCATTTTTGCTATATGTCTTGTATCATAACATTAGCACATATTCGCTGGTCCTTAGAAATCCATTAAACTAGAGAACCCTCTATGAACAGTCTGCGAATTTATTGAGCTACTATGACACTGATTATTGCTTGCCTGTACAATATTGCATTGTTGTATATATGTACATAGGTCGCGAATTGCATGTATCCCTTGAGCCAGTTGTCAAAAAAAAAATCGTCTGAGTGCCTTAAGCGTTCACCTTAGTAGTCCGGTGAAGCTGTTAATACCTTGCTAGGTCAACAGCGTAGTCAGATCGAAAAAAAAAGTATATCTGATGTAATGTTTTTTATTTATTATAATATATATTATATGGGTTCTGTAATATTTTTGTCAAACCACCTACACGCCCGTACATTGAAATTCAGCCCTGTAGTACCACCCAGTTGTACTGCAGCATGTAGTTGAATGGGAGTATTATTGTTAGATATATAATTAACTATATTATGTATCGTTATCGTTTTTCCTTTGTTTTCTTTCATACGTCACAACTTATCAAGTTAAAAAAAGAAAATATTATTAAATAGTTTTTGTTTCAAATAATAAAATACCCATCTCTGTTTTACTCACAACAATGGCTCCTGTATGTGATGGAATCGATGGAACGGACGAATGAACGAGTTAGTAAATCCGAATCTTGCATTGGATAAAAGATGTTCGGACATTCTGTCGTGCGACACGTTTTACGACCTTAAAGGCATTTTACGACGTTGCTTCAAGATAAAATACCATGTCCTCTTTTATTTTCTTTCGTTTATTCAATAATGTTTTTTTTTCTCTTTTTAGTTGAAAGTCGTGTTATTTTTATGAGAAATTGAATAAAGCCGGTCCTTTATTTGAATGCGAACATTTTTTTCTTCTAAATAAAACTAAATGAGGACGTCCTCGGTTTATTAAACGAATTTCTTTAGAAGATAAGAGATATTAAATTTATTCTATACTTAACTTTGTACTACCTACAAATTCGGTTTTGGTAATATACAGTTTTACGATGGGGTTCAATTTCTAAATTTGTGTATATATTTTTTTTAATAAAAACTACTTTAACCTAGTCGATCGATTTCTATTAGGGGACAAACGTATGGTAATCATAAAGCATATCCTTTTTTTTTCGAACTGACTACGCTATTGACCTAGCAAGGTCTTAACAGCTTCACCGGACTACTAAGGCGAGCGCTTGCGGCACTCAGACGATTTTATTTGGGCAACTAGCTCAAGGGCGCACGGCACACCTCGGCTTGGGCTGTTGCCTGATACATGCAATTTCGCGACCTAACTGAGCTAACCTAAGCTAAGCTACATATTCACACTTATATGAGTTATTGAAACATATATGTGTACCAAATATACATACCTCGACAACTCATATATGTATTTTGTGTCGAATAATTTTTCTAAACTATTTCAGTTCGATAAGGGAAAGAAATAAAACCCTTCCACTTTCATGTGTAAGCGTGTATGCGTGCACGTGTGTGGGGGTTATATGTGTAATGTTGTTGCAGTGATGTAAGATTCTGTGTCACTATCGCGCGAGGAGCGTACTCAAGGGCTCCGCGGCGAGAGAACGGACCTAGGCTTGAGCCACTAACGACGGGGGCCTAATCTGGTGATCATAATATAGATAGTTTGTATTGAGCTTCTACAGTCCATCATATGTTTGATTACGTAACAAACGGCGTAAAAAAGTATATAATGATTGCTCGGAGTGCCAATAGATGTGAAAAGCAGACTAAGGTTATCTAATCTAAGGTAATCTAAGGTAATATCTAATCTTAGATAAATCACACTTGTAATGAATTCGCAAACAGTTTCTGAAGTGAGACTTCTAATGCGACTTCTAACAAGGTTGCGTTAAACGTTTAACGCTACCATGAAGGGCGTATGAAAGCATTGTCGCGTTAAACGTTCAACGCTCCTGGGGAGGATAAATTGATGGAGAGAAATGAAATAATGAATATTATAAATTAAAACAGAACAACAAGTACGTATTTCATAAATGTTATCTCTCTCTCTCTCTTTTGGGATCCTATGTCCCCAAATTGTCGGGGCAGAGGGCAGACACAATGCTTCTCCATCTCGATCTGTCGATGGCTTGACGCTTCACCTCACTCCAAGTTAGCCCAATCTTCGCGGACTCTGTGAGCACAGATCTTTGCCAAGTTTGTCTAGGTCGACCACGCCTCCGCCTGCCCTGGGGATTCCAGTCCAATGCCTAATTAGGGATATGGATGTTGTCCCTTCGCAAAGCGTGGCCGATCCAGATCAATTTTCGACGTCGCACTTGATGGTCTATGGGATCTTCATGGCACATTTTCCACAACTCTGCATTGCTGATTGTCATTGGCCAGAAAATTCTCAAGATATGACGTAAACTGCGGTTAACGAAGTCTTGAAGCTGATGTGTGAGATCTACGGTAGTCTTCTATGTCTCACATCCATACAGCAAGACTGACTTGACGTTCGACTTAAATATTTTCAGTTTCACTCTTCTATAGAGGCATTTGGCTTGCCATATGGGCCTAAGACACGCGAAGGCGCCCTTTGCTTTGGTAATCCGGGATGCACTGTCAAGCTCTGATCTTCCAGTTGGTGACACGACACTGCCAAGGTATGTGAAATATTATAGAAATAAAAATGTTATAGATTTGGATATTTCTCCACTCGAAAATGATAGTCAAAAGATGCGATCAATTGTGAATTGTAAGAAATGTTAATAAAGTTTGTCTTAAAGAAATAATATAATTTCACTAAAAATTAATTTTAAAATTTTTGGGGTGTAAGGGGTGTCGAATAACATCATAAGTCTTGAGACGCCCAAGCCAACCTCACCAGCACGTAGTGCACCCTGCTGAATAACAGTTTTACAGCCCGACTGGGTCGCAACCACCATGTATATGGCGAAAAAGCCCGTAATAGTGATTCGCATCTACGGGTCGCGTTTCGGGATCAGCCTGTGCATATCCAGCTTATTACAGGCCGGCATGATAGTGGCGACCGGCGATGGACAGTGTGTCAATCGGTGGTCGCTATTATTTTTGGATTATACTGTGCTTACCATCAGGCATAGCTTAGTCACTTTGCCGTGCTACAATAAAAAAAAAAAAATCTTTCTATTTCCATTTCCACGTTACGAATTTATAATCAGTAAATCCATACATTTACTAATTCGCATTACATTTTTTCTATTAACCGCGAATGTATGCTTTTAAAGAAACTGAATTATTTTTTGATAGGTACATTTCAAAGTCTAACAGAAATAAAAATCCAATACCATTCCTACAAGAAAAGTAGAAAATGCTACGGATAAGTTTGTAATATTAATATTGTGAGCTCAGGTTATGATGTATGTGTTTTTGATAGAAAGACGACTAGACAGTGCGTACATAAACTCGTTTCAGACATTGACTGCGGCGTAAGCAAGATGTTAACGTAATTGTACATTGATCTCTGTGTTATTTGTGTCTGTTTCTTGGTGTATCGTGTATTGTGCATCGCAGTCTGCATCCTGAATAGCGCGCAGCCCGTTTATAGTTGTCGTAAATAACGGTTTTATCGTCCTACTCAGTGTTGCCAGCTTCAAATTGAATTTTATACTGTATCTAATATTTGATTGCATTCTCTTGTGTATGGTTGCTCCTTCCCTTGAAAATGTGTTCAATGGTGATTTACGATAAATTATCGTATCTTAATTTAATTTAAAATGTCTGCAAAGCACTTGTGACTCTCCTGTTGTTTCTAGTGTCTATGGATGGCGGTGACCACTTACCATCAGGTACCCGGCTGTTCATTTGCCCCTAGAATATAAGAAAAAAAGTGTGTGTGCGTGTACTTATGTACACGCGTTAGAAGTTATACTTCTTTGGCGTAACAAGATAAAAATCTTTTCAAAAATTTTATCTTTCGCTATCGTTTCGTTATGTTTGTAAAAAAAACGACACTAACAATAGAAAAAGTTATTAAACATTGAAAGTTTTTATACAAAGAAGTACAAACAACAAATACAAAGACATAAAATGTTGACTATAGCTAACTTCAGAGTGTCGGTTTTTCGTGACAGTGTGCGCGCGCGTCGTAAAATTTACTCTCATCATTTATAACTTCAAAAACTTACTTCTGTAAATTGTAACTTCTATAAGCACAAGTTGACCCCAATAACTTTTACCAATTTTAAGTTAGTTAGTAGTTAAGTTAACTTGTTTTGATATATTATAATAGTCTCATGTTCTCAAAGTGTTTATACTAACGACCATTAAAACATCTGTTAAATTCTATTATTGCTATTAATGTAGTGTGCCACTTAGATAATACACTGAAGAGTCCTCTGCAGTCTTTTTGTAAAATGCACCTAAATCGTTTCAGCACTTTCGGATATTAGTTAATACAAACAGGTTCTACCATTTTTTTCTATGCTTTACGTTTAATCCCAATCTTATGTATTATATATACGTTTAATCCTAAATATATACGTTTAATGCCAATCTTATGTATATATATTGTAAATATGCTAAAATGTAAAGTGAACTTGGCTCTAATTATAATTGCCAGATACATATTTTTTTATGCCATAAGCGCCAAGCAAACATGCGGTTAGTGATCACCGCCGCCCATGGACACCTATGACACAGTATATTTATGAGAGATAGTACGGAAACTACGAAAAAACGCTCGAAAACGGTAACAAAAAAAAACATGCGCATCGACGAGAAATTTTGAAAGCAGTTCTATGGATAACATTGCGAAAACCGCTTAGGAGCCTCGTCGATGCTTATGTTTGAGTGAGTGTGTCGGTACTAGTGTTTATAGGTAGTTTCCATACTGTCTGTTATGTGTACTGTGCCTATGACACGAGGGCAATAACAGGTGCATTGCCGGCCCTTGAGAAAGGAGTAGAAGCTTGATAGATTCTAATTAAATTATTAATATTTTAAGGAGTCTACAATTGACATTTATTTATCCTTGTTTTCCCGTTGGTATAATACTATACGACAATATAATAAGCCAATGACCCTTTAAAGATCTATAGCGTCATATGAAAACAAACTGTTATAAGTTTTATTATTTTTCTTTACACTACTTTAAATCGATTTTTACATTTTTAAATTATTTTATTTTTCGGTAAATATTTATGACATACCTGGCAACATTTTGTCTTGAGACAGTGATAAAGAAAATTAGTATATTTCAAATGACAGAACTGTAGAATGCTTTATGTCCTCGCTTTATAAATTCAGGATTGACATTTCGTTCCGGTGTTTATTATTTCGACTCCAGATATCAGAGGATTCATTGTTTCTAATACTTTGTTAATTTGACGCTACAAAGTACCTCTTTTGAGAGTTTATTAGTACCTTCTGCATTGACTAAACGCGTTGATCGATTTAAAAAAAATTGTGAAACATTAGGCGGAGGGTAAACCTGATTGTTGGCGTGGCGACACAAAACAACGCGTATAAATGCTACAATATGTATATTATTTTCTTGAAAGTCCACAGTGCATTCATCAACGCGTATAAATGCTACGCTGTGTATATTATTTTCTTGAAAGTCCACAGTGCATTCATCAACGCGTATAAATGCTACGATATATATTATTTTCTTGAAAATCCACAGTTCATTCATCAACGCGTGTAAATACTACGCTATTTATTATAAATGCTACGCTATGTATATGCGTTTGTTGAGTAAGTTGTCAGAAATACTGTTTTAAGATTCTGCTAGCAACTGTTTTATATGGTACTAATCATAATGTCATAGAAGTTTTCGAAACTGCCCATTTTTAATTTAACCATACGCATAGCTATGGGTTTTGACTTTCACTGAGATTTTCTTGAAAGTCCACAGTGCCTTCACCAACGCGTATAAATGCTGCGCTATGTATATGCGATATAATGTGATTTTAGATATAATAATAGCTAAGTTATTGGTAAATACTGTCTGGTACCTCACGGCGGTTGCTTTAGAATAAAATAAAATAACTAAAATAATTAAAAACATATAATTATAACCGGTCTGACGTCATCTAAATTAGCTTTCCGATTTCTGAACATACGCACCTGACATTTAAGGTCGGTGTATTAAGTGAACCTTATAATAAATTCTGCGAGTCACGCGTAAGCATAATCCCTCGATTAAATGACAAAACGCTCGTTATAAAATCCATTAAGCGAATAACGAGAGTGGAAAATTAAATTGTGAAATATAATTGCGAACAGGAATTAGGCGGAGGCACAGGGCGACGCGGCATCTCGCCCGTAACTCGATTGTATCGCGACTTACGTGTTTTATAAGTTGCCAACAAAGAAGTTGAGGTATTTTCAGGAAAATAAATCAAATACTGTTTCTTATAATATTATTTAAACTGTAATTAGTTTGTAATAAATATTTTGGTGCCATTCTAATACGTTTACGAGTAATTATTACTAGAGAGCCTGGTGGACATTGTCCCGACTTAATAATAAAAGAAACATTTACAAATTACATACTTAAACTTTCCTAACGAACCACTTTATCTACTAGTGAAAACTGCATGAAAATCCGTTCAGTAGTAGCAAAGAGCAGTAGTAGAAAGTAGCAAACAGACAGACAGACAGAATGACAAACGAAACGCGTCGGTTTATCGATAATTTATAAGATAGCTTTTTTGTAGAGCGTTCAAATTTATACAAGAAAATGATTTGGTCCAGCCTCTTTCCATCCATTAAAGGGTCATAAAACTCTGAACTCAAAAAACAAGCTTTTCCATATTAAACATATGGGAAATTGAAATTTTCCAAGCAGAATATCGTAATATTAACATCAAGGGCTGCGCCTTTAAAATTTTGTTTTCATCATTTCCAACAATATTTTCTATATATATTTTTTTTTATTGAAGCACGACAAAGTGACTGCACTATGCCTGATGGTAAGCATAGTACAATCCAAAAACAGTGGCGACCACCGAGAGACAGATCATCCATCGCCGGTCGCCGCTGTCATGCCGGCCATAATGACGAAAGTCACCCGGTACTGGATATGCACAGGCTGATCCCGAAACGCGACGCGCACAAACGAGTCACTATGATGGGCTTTTTCGCCATATGCATGGTGGTTGCGACCCAGTCAGGCTGTAAAACCCTATCACCCCGCTATCGCCATTGCCTCGTTGGTTGATCAGCAGGGTGCACCACGTGCAGGTGAGGTTGGCTTGGGTGTCTTAAGTCTTAAGATGTTACTCGACACCCCTTACACCCCATTATTTATATTTTTTTTATATTTATATATATTTAAGAAAAAAAAATAGTCGATTTTTTTAATCACTCAAAAAGCACAAAAAGTGCAAAATAGTCTAAGAAAGACATCTATTATAGTACCGCGTTGGTATCCGTATAGTACCGAAGTGCAAGTCCACAAGTCTAAGTATCAATAAAAGGCAAGTGAGTGGTCATTCAAGATGTTTTAAATTTATTTAATATGTCAAAAACAATTTAGAGTACCTCCCAACCAAATAATACCCGAACAACCTATATTGTCTTAAGATTAAATAAAACATATATTTAGAAGTAACAAGTTACCAGCAGGACCATTGTATAAAGGCGAGCTTGTCATTGAAATTATCAGTAGAGGCTTATTCTGCAAATTCTTCTTCATTATGTGCTATTATTAGTAACATTGCTTGGAATAAATAGATGAGTTATAATAAAACGGGGATTATATATAAATTTCCTATATTCATATTATATACTAGCCTATGCCCGCGACTTCGTTCGCGTGGCTTAAATATACTAACACGCAGCAGTTCTCAAAATGAAAAAAACATCCCGATTTTGAAATACTTGTTATCTGTGCTCCGCTCCTATTGGACTTAGCGTGATGGTATATAGCCTATAACCATCCTCGATAAATGACCTATATAACATTGAAAGAATTTTTCAAATCGCACCAGTTCCTGAGATTACCCCCTATAACGTCACAAACTCACAACGTCACAGTCTTTACCTCTTTTTAATATTAGGATAGATAATTATTATATATTAATAATAATTTTAGACATGTAATAGGTACCAAAATCCGTTTTAAGTTCGTAGTGTTTTTATAAATCGTTCTAAAATTATAAACGTTTTCGTATGTCAGCATAATTGCTAAATTGAGTTAAGTTGAGCAGAACTCTATTTCGGACTTTCTGAGCAAACGTCCGCTAGGGTTGTCATTTTATAAATATTAATGTTTTATAAATAACGTGTACAAAGTTTTGCCTTCACTTTTTAATATATAGATATTATTAGAAGATCGTATGAGATGTATAGGTTATATAATATAATATTTATTATTACAAAAACGGGCTATTGGAGTAATATATAATATAGGACCTCGATTTTAAAAATTAAAATTAAAAAAAAGCATTAAAAATTAAGTTTCAGGAATTTGGACTCTTAACTCTACACTCCCAATACATTCTTGATAATTTAGTGTATGTCTGTAAAATTTTGAACAACTGCATTTTATAAAAAAACCGGCATGATCTAAATACTGGAAGCTATAACAAACTGGTTATCCCATGTTTCAGACTTACGAAAAGCAGTAATAGTTTATTAGTTAATAGTGTTAGATTTTACAATAAAGCCCCAAAGTATACCGATTTGCCTGTTTCTTTGTAGTCCGGTGAAGTTGTTAAGACCTTGCTAAGTCAATAGCGTAGTCAGTTCGAGAAAAAAAAATGTTTATGAGCCTCATTAAGCGGGTTTTGGTGTCAAAAAGCTATGATAGAGTGGATCAATATGTGAACGATAGTGATGTTTAGAATTGACTCCTCTTTATGCATCCGATTAAAACCATTGTGTCGTATAATGGTTTGGGAATATATATGTTAGAAAAGATCGAGTTTGTCCGAACCGATGGTAGTTTTGACGTTCATAAGCGCTTTATTATGGCCTAAGCTTTATTATAGGCTATACAGAATAAAGTATTTCCTATTTAACTCGAATAAGAGAATATCACAGGACGTCCGATCAGAGATGATTACGACTCTTTCGACTCTTCAAACAGAGCAGGATGTCGTCCACGGTTCTGTAGGTTCATATCACGCCATTGCGGTTTGGCGGTGAATATCGTTCCAGCATATTCGCCACGACCCTCTCAGTAGCGGCTAATGCTTATGTTTGATCCCCATGTACTCGAACCCTATCGATATCTACATTTAGCTGAATTAATTAAATCGATCAAAAAAATAATAAAGACGTTTTAACTTTTCTCAGCCGATTCAACAACATACTACTGAACAGAGCTATATATCGCACTCCAAGCGGATGGGTACACTAGTATAAGCCACGTTTACGCTTCGAGTTGCCTTCTTCAGGCCATCTCTTCCGATATGTCAGGTCACACAGGCCAGCTCCTCCAACATGTCAGGTCAGGCTGGGTCACTACCAGATCCTCATATATGTCGGGGCATGTTAGGTTCAGTCCACCAAGAACAATCAAATACAATGTTAGCAAATACAGAAATACAACACTGAACATAGTTACCACGAACTATTACTCGTACCGTAGATGTGAAGTTCCGACGAGAATGTCCTTCAAGAGAGAATGTCTCGATGACTTAATAGACTTGTTTTTTAATTTTCGAAATGAAATCGCTGTTGACCTGGAATGGTCTTCACAGCTTCACCGAACTATTGAGGCGAGCGCTAAAGGCACTCAGCCGATTTGAGATGTATGGGCGGGGCGACTAACTCTAGGGTGCACGGCACCCCTCGGCTTGGGCTGTCGCCTGTTTTGTGCAAAAAACGCGACCTATCTGAGATAACCTAAGCTAAGCCATCTAGATATGCGTATATGAGTTATTGAAACATGCATGTGTACCAAACATGCGAGCCTCAACAACTCCTATATGTATTTTGTGTTGGAAAAAATCCTCAAAACTATATAAGATAGGATAGGATAAGGAAAAATAAGGGTAGAACTTTTTATCGTTCATTTCTCTGGCAAACAAATTTTTTTTTTTTTTTTTTTCGAAATGTCTACGCTATTGCCCCAGCAAGGTCTTAACAGCTTCACCGGGCTACACGATAACGTCGACCAATACCGTCTCAGATCATTAGCAAAACCTCCGATACAGTCAATACTAAGTCAATATTCATTGTAGCACGGCAAAGTGACTGCACTATGCCTGATGGTAAGCACAGTACAATCCAAAAATAATAGCGACCACCGATTGACACACTGTCCATCGCCGGTCGCCACTATCATGCCTGCCTGTAATAAGCTGGATATGCACAGGCTGATCCCGAAACGCGACCCGTAGAAGCGAGTCACTATGACGGGCTTTTTCGCCATATACATGGTGGTTGCGACCCAGTCGGGCTGTAAAACCCTACCACCGCGCTATCGCCATTGCCTCGTTCGTTATTCAGCAGGGTGCACCACGTGCAGGTGAGGTTGGCTTGGGTGTCTCAAGTCTTATGATGTTATTCGACACCCCTTACACCCCAGAAATAGCACGGAGAGTGGCAAAAACTATACTTATTTATATTTTTAGGAGATAAAACCTATGTTGCTTATTCTAAAAATATTGTAGATTGTAGACCTAAGGACCGTGAAGTACGACGAGTAGATACTTATAGATAAAGGTTCATCGATGGCATGGAAAAAGGAACTATTGCTATTTTTTTATTAGTAATACTAAAACTCGTTAACAATTAAATTAAATTTCAAAATGAATTAAATCCAATTTTAATCGTTCGTAAAACGATTTTTTTTAATTTTTTTATATCATAGGAGGCAAACGAACAGGTGGGTCACCTGATGTTAAGTGATCACCACCGTCTATAAACACCAGCAGCACATGAGGAGTCGCAAGTGCGTTGCCAGCTTGTGTTGGTAGAGAAGGGGGAGAGGAAGGACTTGGGCCTCCGGCGCTCTCACTGACCAAACGAAACGCAACAATGCAAGCACTGTTACTTCACGTCGGTATTTCTGAATCATGCTGAAACTAGTTATAGCTTATACACCGAGAACGAAGTTCAAATTTTGCCGTTCGCAAGGTTTTTAGTTTTTTTTTTTGTAGTCCGATGATGCTGCAAAGACCAGTCAGGCCATCAGCGTAGTCTGTTAAAAAAATCTTAATGATCTCCATATTTTACATGAAGACAGTTTGAAGATCTCGAAAAATATCGTACAATATTAGGCAAGACTAAAGTTGGATTTAGCTTACTTTGAAATGTAACGACTGAAGAAAAATATAATTACAAAATTGGGCGATAAAAAGAGGAGACAATGGGATTGAACAGTTTCTATATTGACTCTTTGTATATAAAATAGTGGCCGATATTCGACCAAGCTTCAATATTAAGCAAAAAAACAACTTAATTCTACTTTTTGTTATTAATATGAAGTTCGTTAATAGCTATTAAACAAAATAAAAATAAAGAAAATCGGTTACAGAAATAGACAAGCAACATGTACCTATCTCTTTCCTACCTATCTATTTATAGATTCTTATCGCTTGTAAAGTACAGTTAATACAACAGCCAGGCCGAGGTGTGCCGTGCACCCTTGAGCTGGTTGCCAGAATGGAATCGGCTGAGTGCCTTAAGCGCTCGCCTTAGTAGTCCGGTGAAGCTGTTAAGACCTTACTGGGTCAATAGCGTAGACATTTCGAAAGAAAAAAAAAAAAATTAATACAAACAGTACATTTAGTTACATTCAAAAATTCTTCCCAGATATCCTGATAAACTTTTTGTTACAGATATTAGATGAGTCACTTAGGCGTGGGAAAAATAAATGCACAGATTACCTTCTTGTTCTGACTATCGTAAGTAAACAGTGAGGTTTGAAAAATAGTAGTGATTCTTCATATTATCTATACTAATATAGCTGGAGGGCTTGTTTGTTTGATTGAACGCGCTAATCTTAAGAACTACTGGTTATAATAAAAAAAATCTCAGTGTTAGATAACTCATATCATCACGCTAAGAACTATACGAGTGGAGAACCAATGAAGAATGTTTCAAAATCTTTTTTTTTAGAGCTTCCGCTCTTCTTTTTTAGAGCACACGAATGGAGTTGTAGACAGAAGCTAGTAGAAGATATATAAGCAAACCATAGAGAAAATCAGTTGATTTTTAAACTGATTTAATACAAAAAAAAATCTCATTAAATGTTAGTTTAAAAAACGTTTCAGACATCTAACAACCCTGGCTTAGAAGCGTCTCAGGGCAGAATCCTAAATAAATAATACGATATTGTAAGAGGACATTTGAGAGATGCACCCACTCACTGAAGCCATTTAAGGGAAACTTCTTTCCGGCTATATATTATTTATACTTAATATATATTGTTTATACTTTTATGATCTTGATAAAATTTATAACTTTTAAACTGAAAACCCTGTTATCCAACTTGAATGTTTAAAGTTTTCTTTTCAAACATACTACGCTATCGGCCTGACAAACCTTCGCAACTCCACCTGACTACTAAGGCGAGTACTTAGAGCACTCAACAGGTTTTAGGCAAGCAGCTCAAGGGTGCACGGCACATTTCGGCTGGGGCTGCTGCCTTGATTTCGCAACTTCGCGTATCAACTCCTTTTTTAACGTCTGAAACCTTATAGTCTCCCCGGGGAGAGAGTGGATAATGTGATCCTAACGCCTAGGCCCGGCTACGGTGGTGAAAGAAGATGAGTATAGCACCCTTCTTTCTACCAGCCCTCCGTTGGCAGAGAAGGTAATTCAGAGGGCACTCCATGTAGATCCTAAAGCAGCTTCATTTAGCGGAACGATATCCTCGCAGAAGGAGGCAACTACGTTCCAATTATAAGCTAATGGCGTGGTGAAGGTCATGCTCGACAGTAAGAGATCCAGTCTTACCACCGGAGTCAGAGGACGGCCTGATCCTCCCACGCAACACACTCAGACAATGTGTTCTACACAATATCCTCATCAGCGCCGCAATCATGGCATGCACCGGTGTGCTCCCTGTGTGCTATCTGGTATCAGTACTAACTAAAGCACCTATGTCTGGTCACTAGCTGTACCAGACGAAACGTCAGGGAACGCCACTCCCGTTGACACCATTCCTGTAGGACTGGGTGGATTGCTTCCATAGTCAGTTTACCGTACCGCGTCTCAATGTTTTCTTGCCAACACCTCTCAAACAAGCCCTTAAATACTTCCTTACAAACATAATTGTATATGGTAGTATTAATAATAGTAACAGTAACGTTTATCAGTAACAAACGGGCCCGGCGGACGATGGCCTGCCTTGATAACAAAAAAAATCCCAAAAGTCAACTACAACGCCATTTAATGGGCCGAATTGTGAATCTAAACCATTCTTGATTGTACCTGAATACACACGAAGTATTTTATCAAAATCCGTGCACCCGTTTAGGAGTTCAGTCACATACACACGGACAGAAGAATGATATATGTAAAGATAGGAGATGTGGAAGATTGTAGTACCTTCACGATTTGCAAACGAATCCATTACGTTATTAAAGTGACCCGGTGGTAAATCGATCGGCACAGAGGCACAATCTATAATAAGATCTGGTTATGTGCCAGGCCACACAATAGGCGGCGCTGTGTGCCTCGCTGTACGGTTGTCGGAACTTGGGCAGATAAAATGGAGCTGCGACGCTAAAACTCTTTCTATAAACTTAATGACGTATGAATAAGTTTTTTGCGCCATTTTAACCGGCCCTTCCGTCAAATATGTAATTAAGCGCTTTGAAAAAAACTAAAATAAAATGCAGTTCACACGCGGTGGAAGTGAAATTTTGAAAAAATGATATAATATTTTCATAAACAATACACTTGAATAATACGTCAAGGCTTATCCCAAGCTTATCCTCACACACGCGTACAACGCTTAGAACAAAACAAGTATATTATTCAAAATAAAATCGGTTAAGTGCCTTAAACGCTCTCCTTGGTAGCCCGGTGAAGTTGTTAAGAGTAGTCAGTTCGAAAAAAAACAAGCAAATAATGTTACCGCTTATTTCCCCTTTCCTGCGCATACACTCTGTACCGCTTGTCCCACTTTATTCAACGCAGAATGAGTGGTATTTAGAAACGTTTTAATTTCTTAAGTTGTTTATGTTTTCTATTAAATGAATATATTGTGGTATTTTTTTAATAAAGACCAAGTGTCTAAAAAGTAATATAAAATATCGAAATATATCCTATCTTTGATACTTTATATATTTGAAAAGAAATTTTAAGAATAATATGATACGTGTGATACATTTTTTTATAATAAATCGTTTTTAAATACCGATAGTAAACAAAATAGTGTCTATAAGCAGCATTTTAGGTGCCATCTTCTTAGAATAGATGCTCATTAGCTATTATTTCACTCTAGCTGAGAGACAAAAAGGATTAAAACCGCTTAAAAGGGCCCACTAGCCGCATCGTTCAATTATATTGTTTTACGAAATGCCGTTAAGCCTCCGAATCTCCAATATAATCTTATCTAATATTATAATTGCCAATGAATTTGTTTGCTACCCTTTTTTACGCTATCCATCGTTATTAAATTTTACATACATGGTGCCAGAAGTACAAAATGGATGAAGAATATATTTCTTCCTTAATAATAAATTCTTTATTTCATTTAGAACCTGAGAAGGCTCTTATCAACGTGACAACTATCAGTGGTTCAGAAAACAACCCAGTCTCCAAGAAGAACCGACAAGAAACTTGATTGGGTTTGTCTTTTTAACACACATATTAGGATGGTCAATTTTTTTTTTTTAATCACTTATGTTACTTCTTATAATTTTTTTTATTTCCAATATATTTTTCTTTCTTGGTTTTTTACTATTTTTTCCCATTCAAATTATTAGGATCTTGGTATTTTTAAGTCAATATTGTAATAATGTCGCCCAAGATTTTTTTGGTTTTACGAGCGACTTGTTAATATGAATTAATAAGACATTTTTTTCTTGAAATTGACATACTAAATAATAGAAGCAGGACTAGAGAGGTAAAAAAAATCGTTTCAATTTTCATAAAGGAGGTCGATTTCGTTATATTGATTTTATAATTATTGATAAATTGATTTGGAAATTCAAGGCCCAAGGTGCTTAAAAATAGGGATGAAATCCGTCTTTTATCTATTAGGCAATCAGTCCTTTAGTTAGAAGGTGGTAGAGCCACGCTGAAGCTATTTCTGGTTTTAGAATTAATGTGTCGGCTCGCCCCCGGTAGTACCACCCGACACACAGAACATCGAGGTGAAGTAACAGTGCTTGCATTGTTGCGTTTCGTTCTGTCAGTGAGAGCGCCGGAGACCTACCTCCTCTCCCTCCCTCCAACTCACACTCCTGCCTCCCTCTCCCGCTCTTCAAACACAGGTGGGCAACGCACTTGCGACTCCCTTGGTGTTGTTAATGTCTATGGCCGGTGGTTGTCACTTAACATCAGGTGACCCACCTGTCCATTTGCCTCCTATGATATATTAAAAAAAAAGAAAACGCATGCAAAGAAGCGAGAAATTACTATTACAATACACATTATGATTTTAAAACAATATACGTAGTCCGGCGAAGCTGTTAAGACCTTGTCGGGTCAATAGCCTAGTCAGTTCGAGAAGAAAACAATATACGAAGATAAAAATTAGCCCAACTGCTAGATGAAAATTAATAAACTTTTTAAAAACTTTCGATTGAAAATTAATGTAGTCCTCACATTTATATTTATGCCAGTATGTATTATAATATAAACCAAATGAGATCCACGTTCCACTTTATGTCAATAACAACCCATTAAAAAAAACGTATTAACATAATATGTAAACAAGAAATTTAAATTGAAAATAAACAAGTTTCGCGATCCACATTCTAAGCAAGGATGACTAACAAATATTTATATTAAGTTATTCGCGCGACTTCGTTTGGCATCTGTTATTGTTTATTTAATTTTTTTCCATACTTTGTACCCCCTACACGGCTTTTTCCCGTCTTTATATTGCCGGTTTTAAATGTTATCATCACTGTATACATTATATGAGATAGCGTAATGATAAATAGTTTAAGTAATACTCTAGAATACTCTTATGTAGGTAGTAGAGCCACGTTGGAGCGATAACTGGTTTCAGCATGAATGAGTTGGTTCGTCCGGGGTAGTACTACCCGACCCACAGAAAAAAGTCGTGAAGTAAAAATGCTTGCATTATTGAGGGGTGTAAGGGGTGTCGTGGGGTGTAAGGGGTGTCGAATAACATCTTATGACTTGAGACACCCAAGCCAACCTCACCTGCACGTGGTGCACCCTGCTGATCAACGAACGAGGCAATGGCGAGAGCGAGGTGGTAGGGTTTTACAGCCCGACTGGGTCGCAACCACCAAGCATATGGCGAAAAAGCCCGTCATAGTGACTCGCTTCTGCGCGTCGCGTTTCGGGATCAGCCTGTGCATATCCAGTACCGGGCGACTTTCGTCATTATGGCCGGCATGACAGCGGCGACCGGCGATGGATAATCTGTCTCTCGGTGGTTGCCGATGTTTTTGGATTGTACAATGCATTGTCGTACTTCTATAAAAAAAAAAAGATCAGTGAGAGTGCCGGAGGCCCTCCTCCCACTTCCCCTCACTTGTCCTCTCCCTTCCACTTCCTTCTTCTCTCCTCTCCCCCCATTCCCCCATCCCTCTAAACATAGGCTGGCAGCGCACTTACAACTACTCTGGTGTTGCTGGTGTCTATGGGCGGCGGTGATCAGTTAACATCAGGTGAGCCGCCTGTCCATTAGCCTCCTATATGATATAATAGAAAGTTTAAACACACTAAAAGTCTCGTCGAGTTGATTCAACCGATTCTGATATTAAAGCGGATAAACAAATACTTTTTAATTTTATTTATATGTATATATTTTCTTAGCAAACGCGGTGTATGTTGATTTAACGTGTATCCAATTAAACCATGTTTTTATGTTAAAGTTATTGTTGTTTCAACCTGACGGTGAGTAATCACGCAAGAAAGAGAGAGACATACGAAACACAGTAATGTGGTATACTAACGGCTTGAAGTCAATATATTAATGTAGGTAGTTAGTTATATTCCCATACCGTTAACCGTACACATGCCTAAACCAAGTTAAGCTTGCCTAGTGTTCCCGGCACAGGATGGAAGAGAGACGCTAGGTCAGCATATTCCAATAAGTAGGATAAGAATTAAGTTATGAATATTTGAGAGAGTCTAGCATCATCTCTCGTAGGTTAAACACATAGGTTAGGAGATCTCAAATCGACTGTAATAGTTTTATAATTATTGTCTAAAATCGACTTTTGTTTTTAAAAATCAATCGTCCGACACACGATAAAAGTGAAACTTTGTATTGCGTTGAAACGTTTTATTTATATAAATACAACAAAAGTATTGACCACGTCCGACGTTAATTAACTTCGGTGATCAGACAAGAACACAATACTCGAAAGTATTCAACACTCTGTCTAACACAGTGTTTACAAGGTTGCCAAACAAAATTACAACACCCTTCCATAGTAAGGCCTACTTCAAAAATGATAAAAATTAATTTTATTTAAAATTTGCCACGCATTCAATATTTAGGTTATACAAGCGGCGAAACACGACATATCAGAAGCAGACAGAGTGAGAAAGTCACATGTAGCATAACGCTTTCTCCTTACGTGACGATTATTGCCAGTTCACTTTTACCGCATGCCACGTCAAACTACTTCATTACAAAATGTGTGGTATAAAATGTATGAAGAAATGAACAAGCACGCTATCTAACTAACGTTAAATAAATTAATACAGCCTATAGCTAAATATATAGAGTTCTTTTTTTATAAATTGCAGTCAAGCCATGAACAGCTCATGCAGTTTAATAGCAACTATGTAACTGTAGAGCTGTATGAATAAATTCAATATGATTTAATAATTATGTTACCCACACGACATTTCGTTTCATTCGTCACTGTATATATACTGTTCCAATAGCTTTATTATATATATTAGGTATAATATAATATATTATATATAAAGTATTAAGCGTATGTCCTCGGAATGTGAAACAGTTGGTGACAATAAAATGCATAATAGTTAAGCGCAAATTCTCTTTAATGCTGCCGTTACGTAGTTCTGTGTAGGCGGTGTTTTGCCAGTTTACTCTGCCCCGCCAATTTCAAATGTTATGTTCGTATATATACGTCTGTGAATTGTGCACGTGAACTCAGCGCTACGAACGCTGGTTTTTGTTTTTTAATGGTGATTTATCAAAAAGACAATTAAAATACAAACGTGCTATAGCTCATTGAAGAGAGTGATCGTAATTGTCATTTAACAATTTCATATTTGATCAAAATGCATTTTCTCATATGTAAGTGGAATAGTTCAATGAATTTTGTAACTATGGTCTGGTCAAGTTAATAATCTATATTCGAGCGCCTCAATGTGGAACTTCTGTTTGCCATAAACTAAAGGCACTCTCCTTGCATATCTAACTTGATATTTTTATTATTATTGTTTCATAATTTATTAATCTACTAGAGGGCCTGGCGGATGTTATTCCGCCCTGATAATAAAAAAAACTCTGGCAAACTATATACCTAAACGTTCCTCATGAATTATTTTATCTTCTGGTGAAACCCACATGAAAATCCGCTCAACAGTTTTTAAGTTTATCGCAAACAGACAGATAGACGTAACAGAGGACTTTGTTTTGTAGTATGTAGTGATATTTGTCTATAGATATAATAAGAACGTAAATCTGACGTGTCAGTATTTTTTAGATTTTTAAGAAAAAAGAATACTGTACGTGATTAAAAATAAGTAATAGAATACATTTCGATCATTTTTGGAAATGTGTCTGTCTATTTGTTTATTTGCATACGCATCACCACTAAAGTACTACATTCGAGATTTTTTTTCTCGAAATGACTACGCTATTGACCCAGCAAGGTCTTAACAGCTT
The DNA here is from genome assembly GCA_014332785.1 of Antheraea mylitta. Lineage (NCBI taxonomy): Eukaryota > Metazoa > Arthropoda > Insecta > Lepidoptera > Saturniidae > Antheraea > Antheraea mylitta. The sequence continues at coordinate 478,878 of JACEII010000141.1, read as the reverse complement.
CACCGGACTACAATACATTCACGATAAAAGCAGATAAGATCATTATAAAGCATATTCTCGAGTGACATTCTAGTTTTTGTTTCATTAATGCCAATCCACTCTATCAAAAGTTATTGTAATTTAAACGACGGTTCGAGTTAAGTACGAGAAAAGACAATATCAAAAAAAAAAATATATAAACAATATCTAAAATACAATAAACGTAAAACTGTTTTTGCGCTAAGTTTCTCCGACTCGAAGTTGTGGGCATAGCTAGTTATGTTAATCCGGCTAGACATCCGTATATTGCGATGGTACACCGTTGAAGATCACCGCTGTTGTACTATAGCGTATAGCTGAATGGAGAAGTTTTCGTTGACCATTTTTGGTTAACTACATCTATGTGTTGTCTATTTATTTTATAACCGTGATGTGTTCCAAGAATAAAAACGTTAGCTTTCTTCTTTTTAGACCAACCGTGTAACTATTATTGACCAAAGTATTGTTTGTTCAAAATTAGATATAAGAGTCATTCTACGACGTGCCCTTCTACATTGCACATCGGTATGTTTCCGCACAATAACGGTTAAGAAGATTTCAGACTGCAAGAACCGCTTAAGTGTTTATGAACGGCTATTGCGATTCTTAAGGAATTTAAAATAAAAGGTTGACTGTTGTAGCTTTTTGGTCGCGGTGAATATCTGATGAGACGGTTAACAATTCCCACAAGGAGATTAATTTAGATTATATTAAGGCTGTAGAACGTCAAAAAGGTTTGTCTTGAAATTTTGGCGGGATCTTAGTCTATCATGTAGTGAATTTTATATTTCATTGATAGTTTTGTGTTATTTGACTCTACATTTTGTTATATTGGTGGTGCTTTGCATAATTTAGTTCGGTTATTGTGTATAAGTGAAGGGGGTGGGAAATAATACCAAGGAGCATGAATTTTGTGATACCACAAAAATTCCATGGGAAGTTCTAACAAATAAACCACCATCTTGTTAGAAAATTGAAATTATTAAGAAACTTGTAATATCATTACCTAAAATGACAGCGATTAACTAAAAGATTGTTTGCCGAAGATAAAACTAAATAGGGTGTGCCTAGTGGCATATCAACGCACTGACTACGGTGTTGCAATGTTAAAGATTAATAACAATTACTAGTTCAGTAGCTAGTTTGGTTTAGTCTTCAGGAGAATTAATTTACATGTAACTAACTTCCAGGATTCTTTTGTCTTATACGAATGTTTGAGTTCGGCTTTGGGCAGATGTTTTAGGCGACTAGTTATGGATTTTTGATTCTTCCTGTTCATCATCATTCTTTAATTATAGTGTAATTACCATTAGATATGGATATGAAATCTACTTATGCACTTAAAAAAATACAGTATCCAAATTTTATAACAAAATTTAAACGACTAAGCATTTTGATAGTATAAAGAATATTCATTAAGGTCAACAGCGTCGTCTTTACCATTTTCTATGGCAAGTATTAAACAATCTCTTAAGTCAATGAATTTTTTTCTGTTCTTTACTGGTCATCCTAATAGTTGCAAAGTTGTTTTACAACTTATGGCTTGTTTAGTAACTGATACCGAATTCTCTTAGAGATACTGCAATGAGATATTATAGCACACGTATTTTTGGCAATTAACAAACAAGCAAGAAGTTTGTATACAACCTCAGATTCCTCTTTTTGAAACTTCAGTAGCTAACTTAAGGACTTAGTCGGATTTTTTGTAAATTGATAATCCTTCCTGTAAATAATTAATAACATCTTAATTATAAATACATTTGTTATTTTTCTTAAAGGATTTTATTTTTAAAGTACTTACCCATCTTTTATTAACATCGACTTATTGACAAGCATAGAATTATGAAACCGCTGGACAACTGATACGCCATCTAGAGGTTCGTTACCCTATGTTGGCTACGCTGATTGTCGCTGCAAGCGTCAATTTATGTGGAACAGTGAAGTGGCCAAAAATTTGTTACTCTTTTACAGTACTCGGGGAGCACGTACAAAGGAATTAGAGGTACACTTCCTGCGCACGCGAGTAAGATGGATTTTGCGTTATTAAAGGTGCAAAGTATCTATGGCTTTTAAGGGCAAGTACCTGGGCGGCCGAGGCCAGCTCGGTTCTTTAAAAAATATTTTAAAATAAACTTAAAATTAACATTTATTTTAGAAAAAAAATATATTAAAAAAATATATCTGTAGCTGTCACTCGGATTCTAACTGGGGTTACACGGATTTTCGAAGCAACCGATTTCCATCTGAGCTATTTTGTTTTGACAATGGCAGCGAAATTTACCTTTATAGAACATAAAGCCATATTTTTTTATTGCCTGAAAACTCAGTAAAAAAAGTTTTCTATGTATAAAATCTAGCTAGATCGATTTGTCGTCCCCGAAACTACCCACATAAGTTTCACGGAAATGGCTGATGCCGTTTCCGAGATCCTGAATATATAAAAATATACAAGAATTGCTCACTTAAAGGTATTAGATAAACTTACGGTAAAAAAAAATCCTTATAACGAACGACGTTATGAAAAGCTTATACATCTGCTATACATATAATAAGAATGTAAATCTAAAGTGTTTATATTTTTTTGCATTTTTGTATAGTCTAGGATTAATTAATAAAAAACATTTCAATCATTATTGGAAATATCTGTCTGTCTGTCTGTATGTATGAACACGCAACACTGCTAACATATTGCGTTCATGATAAACTACTTAAAACATAAAGCATATCCATTTTTTTTTTCGAATTGACTACGCTATTGACCTAGCAATATCTTAACAGCTTTAAGGCGAACGCTTGCGCCACTCAGGCAATTTTATTTGAGCAAGTAACTCAAGGGTGCACTGCACATCTCGGCTTGGGCTGTTGCCTTATACATGCAATTCACGACCTATCTTTTTTTTTACGTGGTGAAATCCCTTATGGTAGGTTATGTCCGACTCACACGGGCTAAAACCCCACGGTGTACGTGTTCCGCTATGGTTGGGGCGGCACGAGATCTCTATAGACTTCATCGTGCCGCCCCAGTGGTAGGCCCATAAGCAAAAGTGCCGCTGCCGGGCCTCGCCTTGTAAGGAGACAGCTGGGTACCCACCGGCCGTCTCCCTCGTCCACTGGACCTGTGCAATGGCAAGATGGGCTCCTGACCCATCTTCCCTGGTCCGGTTACTGTGGAAGGAGGTGGTCAAACTGCCACCTCCTCCTACCTGTCTTCCGTTGGCGGAGACAGCCACTTTGAGGATCCTGCTCACGGACCCTCTCCGCCGCCTCTTTCTGTGAGACGACTTTCTCGCAAAAGGAGGCCATAGCATTCCACACATCCTCGCTACTGTAACCACGCTCGCCAGTGAGAGATCCTGTCTTACCGCCGCAGCTAACGTGCGTCGCTGCTCTTCCCACGCAGCACACTCCCAGAGTGTGCTGTGCGGTGTCCGGGTCAACGCCGCACTGATGGCATACGGCAGATACCAACCGAAGCACCCATGCCCGGTCAGCACCTCACCAGACGGAACGTCAGGGAGCCCCATCCCTTCTGGTACCATTTCGGCAGGACCGGGCGGACGGCGTCGATCAGCGGCAGGTCCCGCCTCCATCTCTTCCCTCTTTACTCTCCTCTTTTCCTCTATTTATCTGGGAGCTAGAGCCTCCCCCAAATGTTTCTTAGCCGCCGTATATGTGTATACGGCGACAAGCACCTCCGCCTCTAGCTCTCAGGGAAGGGAGCCGGCCAGCACCATGGCCGCCGCTGAGGACACCGTTCGGTACCCTCGTATTACCCTCAACGCCACGGTACGTTGTGCAGCTCTCAGCGCACGGATGTTGGTGGCATTCAGGGCGTCGACCCACAACGGTGCCCCGTAGGCAGCCATGGACCCGATTACTTCCATATAGAGGCGTCCTCCATCCGCCGGACCGGTGTAAGGGAAGATGAGCCCTCCCAACTAACCCATCTTCCTTCGGGCCGACTAGGAATTCACGACCTATCTAAGCTAACCTAGCTAAGCTACATATTCATACTTATATAAGTTATTGAAACATATATGTGTACCAAGTGTGTTGTGAGATTTTGTGTCACTGCATCGCGCGAGTAGCGCACTCAAGGTCTCCACGCCGAGAGAATGAACGTAGGCTTGAGCCGCTGCCAAGGGGGGCCTAGTCATAGTAGTCATAAAGCATATCCTCAAGTAACTTGTAATACAGTAAGACTTAATTACGAGGGAAAAGTAGATAAGTAAATGGACTTAGTATATTCAGATGGCTTTATTGTTCGTAATTTTTTTAAACAAGGTGTCATCTGGACGAAGTCGCGGTCACAGCTAGTTAGTAGTCAAGTTGGTAAAACGTCTCAATCAGTTGTTATTGAGCCGTGGAAATAAACGTCCAGTATACTCTTAAACCTTCCGGATCCTCATTACCTCCGAAACAAAGTTGAGAACGAAGCTTGAACATGTCAAATGAGCGACGCGACGCACTAACGAGAAAAGTTTTTTGATCAGCCCGCCCTAGTCGCCCATACCGCGCCCGCGCGCCCTAATCATAAGTTCTAAGCGCCAATTGAGATGGATCAGTTATTTAATAAGCTCGAACTTTGAGCTTTAGTGGTTTTTAATTAAATATTCTATCTAAACCGAGTATTCGATATATATTAAGCAATCGTGTCATAGGTAGCTGAGTACGCTACGAAAGAGACGGATGAGAGAAAACTACATGTGGCAGAGATGCAAATGTTAAGGTGGGTGTGTGGTGTGGCTAGAATGGATAATAATAGGTCTTTTCCTATGAGATTGACGATCTGCAGTACTGGCCATTTCAAATCAAAATATTTTTTGTTTGGCTAAGAATTCTAATTTCAAATTAGTTTTATTTTAAAAACATGGAATTCTTTTTCCAAAAGTAGTAATTCAGGAGTTCCTGAGATTACCCCCTACAACGTCACAAACTCACAAACTTTACCTCTTTATAATATTAGTATAGATAAGAGACAAACGAATAGAGGAGTCACCTGTAGTTAAGCAATCACCGCCGTTCATAGACACTAGCAACACCAAGGGAGTCGCAAGAGCATTGTTAACTTGTGTTTGGGGGAATGAAGAGAAAGGAAAAGGGGTTAGAGAAGAGGGCAAGGGAGAGAAGAGGTGAGGGGAAGAGAGAGATGAGTGGAGGGTAGGAAAGATGGGTCTCCGTCACTTCAAGGTGGTTTTCTGTGGCTCGGGTGGTACTACAACGGACAAACTGACCCATTCATGTTGAAATCAATAATACCTTCAGCGTGACTCTACCACCGATAAAATATTGTATTATAGTAGTATATCTGTCCACATTCATACTGAAAACAATGCTAGTTAACACCTCTTACATCTGCTCATTGCACCATGCTATTTACCTTCAAACGTAAATAGTAAAAATAATAATTTAAAGAAAAATCTAAAACACGTTTTTACAGGTAATCGAAATTAAAATAAAAAAGTAATTTTTAAATATGGAGTACTCATGCTATAGAGATAACTTGCCAATGAAATAATTCACAACGTCTTATCTTTGCCGTATCGTGAAGCTGTGGAACAACCTTTCGGCCAGTATGTTTCCTTCTACTTATGGTATGGGATCCTTCAATCGTAACAGCGGCGACCAGTAATGGATGGTGTGTCTCTCGATGGTCGCTTTTGTTTTTAGATTGTACTGTGCTTACCATCAGGCATAGTGCAGTCATTTTGCCGAGCTACAATAAAAGAAAAAGTTTGATGGTAAAAAAAGTACAAATGGTACAATTATATCTTTTTATAAAAGTTGCTATTCTTATTGTTATTATTAATGCTATTGCTGTTGCTATTGTTACTGCTGCTGTTACTGTTATTTTTTTATTATTAATATAAAATACATCTCTATGTGAGCGCTCTATATACAAACATGCTTTCTTCATCTATACTAATATTATAAAGACGTAAAGTATGTGAGTTTGTGACGTTGTAGGTGGTAATCTCAGGAATTACTTTATCGAGGATGGTTACAAGCTATATACCATCACGCTGAGACCAATAGTACCGGAGCACCAATGAAGAATGTTTTAAAATCAGGGGATTTATCTCTTGAAAGCTTTCGCTGCATGTTAGCCTTAAAGTATCTTATTTCCATTATTCCACGCGAACGAAGTCGCGGGCAGAGGCTAGTATTATTTATTCTTGTTATTTTCGTTTCTAAATGAGGTTAAATTTCATAATATTTAACTAAACGACTTAATATTTTGGCACGAGGTATGTGATAACACATTATTAGGCTATACTTCGTAGCCTACTCATTTCACCTAATGCATCACAATTACACGGAATTCTAATTATTTATACTAAATTGAAATGTATTAACCTGATTATCTAATTACTTTCTTAATTAATTAATTAATTAATTAATACGATGAATGCGGGAAACCTATTAGATTATCGTATTTCCATCTGTTCTTGATAAGTGTTCTAAATTTCAATGTAATCTGATGTTTCTAGTAAAAAATACTATCAAAGAATCTGTTACATACATAGATACAGGAGTTAATAAAAACGTGTTAAAAATACACGCTAGGAAAATAATAAACAAACGATTGCAATTATTTTATACATATATATAATCAATTTTTCAAAATCAATCAATTTTGAAAAATATGGACTTAGCAAGTTTTTCTCTTTAGCCCTTTATATTGAAACAAATACTTAGACGATTTTGATGAATATAGTTAATAAGGGCTAAAAGGAAAAACTGAAAAAGTTAATTTTTTTCAAATTGATTTTTTTTTTATGGCCACAAAAATACTAATTTCATAATATGGTATTTTGTTGTGGGGGGACAGCAGCTGAGGTAGACACCAACGGGCAGTTCGAGCAATTTATAATATGGAGCCTCGGGACTTAGTAAAGACTAAGTTTCAGGAATTCGGTATCTCAACTATGCCCTCCCAATATATTTTTGATGATTTAATGTATGCCCGCAAAAACTGATATGCTGGGTCAAGTAAAATACGAACATAATTTAAATACTAGAAACTGCAACAAATTGGTCATTCCATGCTTCAGGGTCACTAAGTCCAAAAACAGTTTTTTAGATAATAGTGTTAGGTTTTATAACAGAAATGCCAAAACACTTTACCGATATGCCGGATAGTAAGTTCAAGAACCATGTCAAGCTGGTTTTGATATCGAAAGGCTATTATATATTATGGGGTGGACCAACATGTGAACGATTGTGACGTCTGGAAATGACGCTCCTCTCTGTGTATTCGCTAGAAACAATATAATAATTTATGTTTCGTAAAAATACGTAACATGAACAAATGAGACAAATGGAGTTTCTTGCCACACGATCACCCCCACACACGTGCACGCTACACGCTTACACATGGAAGTGGAAGGGTTTTATTTTTTTTTATTTAAAAAATATATGGAGAGTTTGCTGAGGCGTGTATGCTTGGTACACATATGCGTCTGAACAACTCAAACATATATGAATAGTTAGCTAGGTTAGCTAAGATTGGTCGCGAGTTTGCATGTAACAGGCAACAGCCAAGCCGAGGTGTCCCGTGCACCTTTTAGCTAGTTGCCCAAATAAAATCGGCTGAGTGCCTTAAGCGCTCGCCTTAGTAGTTCGGTGAAGCTGTTAAGACCTTGCTAGGTCAATAGCGTAGTCAGTTCGAAAAAAAAAAAAATAGAAAAAAAGAGTTTCTTGCCGGTTCTTCTCGATGACTGGGTTGTTTGTAGTTTTAATGTTCATGAGGGCCTTTTCAGGGCCTAAATTGAATAAAGGATATTTTGATTTGATTTGATATGACTGTCTAAAATAAGTATAAAACGCGTTGTGTCACATTTTTTTGTTGTTGTATTTCTTTTTTAATAGTGAATGGCTAGCGAAGTCCATGACTCGACCAAGTCGGTTATTATTATTAGGCATATTTTATACAGAAAATAATTCCAAACAAAATAAACAAAATTTCCTTTCAAAATCATTCATTCTAATGTATTAACATATTTCAAGTCCACCACAAAATGCGTTCAAAATTGATATTGTCTTTCCTATAAATGTTTTATAAATGTGACTTAGTTCAGAAAAATTACGCGATACGAAATATATATACGAGTTATTGTGGCATACATGCTTGGTACACATATATATTTCAGTAACTCATATACGTATAAATATGTGGCTTAGCTTTGGTTAACTCAGTTATGTCGCGATGGGGGAGCATCTAGCTCCCAGAGAAATTTAGGAAAGAAGAGGAATCAAGAGGAAGGAGATGGTGGAAAGGTGGAGGCGCGACCTGGCGGACGCGCGTTACTGTCGATACATAATCAACGCCGTCCACCCGATTCTGCCGGAATGGTACCAGAGGGCATGGGGCTCCCTGACGTTCCGCCTGGTGCAGGTGCTAACCGGACACGTGTGCTTTTATTGAAGCCTTAAGCGCTCGCCTTAGTAGTCCGGTGAAGGATTAAGTCCATGCTAGACCAATAGATTAAAATAATTTTGGGGTGTAAGGGGTGTCGAATAACATCATAAGACTTGAGACGCCCAAGCCAACCTCACCTGCTCGCTATGCACCCTGCTGAATAACGAACGAGGCAATGGCGCAAGCGGGGTGGTAGGGTTTTACAGCCCGACTGGGTCGCAACCACCATGTATATGGCGAAAAAGCCCGTAATAGTGATTCGCTTCTACGGGTCGCGTTTCGGGATCAGCCTGTGCATATCCAGCTTATTACAGGCCGGCATGATATTGGCGACCGGCCATGGACAGTCTGTCAATCGTTGGTCGCTATTATTTTTTGGATTGTACTGTGCTTACCATCAGGCATAGTGCAGTCACTTTGCCGTGCTACAATAAAAATAAAAAAAATAGAGTACTCAGTTCGAGTTATACATATTCTAAATTAATATAACCGTGACTTAGTTTGTCCCATTAGCTCTTCATAAGTAACCTTGGCAATTCCTTTAAATAAAAAATAAACGCGAACTTATTCCCCGAAATCGGATTCTTTATGATAATCGAATGTTGTCGCATAAGCTAATGGTTCGATTTCCGACGATTTATCGTCTTGCTCCCTTTCGTTAATTCATTGCCTTCTACGGTTTATTACACGACTACTTTGTTACCGATGTGTGGGATATTTTATTTTTTTGGTAAATGTGTTATTTGCTGTCACATTCGCTATTAGCAAAGTGTTTTAAAAAAAAAATCTTGTGTTTATAAGAATAAGCATCGAGATATGGGACATTCCACGCGAAGCGAACAATTAAAAAAATGCGAGATTATGAAATTCGTTCTTATTGGGCCAAAGTACAGTGAAACTTTTTATGGCACGGTAGGGAAAAATTTGCGTTACGCGTTAAACGTAAGGTAAATATGTATTTGTATGTATGTGTATGTATAAGTGTCTAGTAGTATACAAAAATGTATAGTTAAGAATTTATATTACAAAATTTTGTATAGTGTATAGTTAGTAAGCATTCTCATATATTTAAATACAATTTATGATATATAAGCCAATATTTTTTTTTTATTGTAGCACGACAAAGTGACTGCACTATACCTGATGGTAAGCATAGTACAATCCAAAAACAGTGGCGACCACCGAGAGAGAGAGATCATCCATCGTCGGTCGCCGCTGTCATGCCGGCTATAATGACGAAAGTCACCTGGTACTGGATATGCACAGGCTGATCCCGAAACGCGACGCGCAAAAGCGAGTCACTATGACGGGCTTTTTCGCCATGTACATGGTGGTTGCAACCCAGTCGGGCTGTAAAACCCTTTTTTTTTTTTTATTAACGTGGGGAAATCCCTAACGGATACCCACCCTCCCGGGGGAGAGGGTGGGTTATGTCCGACTCGCACGGACTAAAACCCCACGGTGTACCGTCGGCCGCATTTTAGGGGCGGCCAGGGAACGTTCTAGCTTTCTTCCTGAGGGCTGTAAAACCCTACCACCCCGCTATCGCCATTGCCTCGTTCGTTGATCAGCAGGGTGCACTACGTGCAGGTGAGTTTGGCTTGGGTGTCTCAAGTCTTAAGATGTTACTCGACACCCCTTACACCCCAAATTAGGTTTCATTTTCTCCACGTGTTATATAATATATCTTATATATGTAATGTTGGTTTTTTAAATCACAATTATTGGCAATTCTACCGACTTAGGGAGGTGCATGACGTCATACACGATGCGACAATTTTTACAATAAATCCTTGACTTAATTTCAATCTTCCTTATCAGTGTATTAATATTTTTGTTTATCTAAATCTTTCTTTATTATTGTGATTTAATTTGTTCAATTAGATAAACTACGTCCAAAAAACGCAATTCAAATACGGTTATTGTTCAAAAGTTTACGAGTTGATAAATAGGTATTATAAAAAAAAATGTGTGTACACATTAATAAGAGCGAAAAAACTCTTTAGCGCTTCTGGGCGCGCGATCGTACTGGCGGACGAAGCGACTTAAATTTGGCTATACAAAATGATACTTTAAAAATAAGAACTACCCGTGTATTGGTGATAAGTTTTTTTGTACGAACTTCACAGTTTATTACCGGTAATACACCTCGATCAAGTCGAGCTCGAGCGCTAATTCGAAATTTAAATATTTCGAAGCTGAATGTTCTTAATTAACAATGTTAATGGTGTCTTTGAAGTCGTAAGGTTATAAACTCTTATTGGCGTCAAAGTGAACGTATAGGTAAAGCAGTATGACAACTATAGTTCAGGGAAAAGGAAGTATACTTAAAGATTGGTTATACTTAACATACTGCTGTGTTTATATTGGAATTGGTGATAACCAAAAAAAATTTAATTTAATTTTTTTTTTATACGTTGTAGGTTTTACCGTTTGACTAAAATGTCATATGAAGTGAAAGGATGATATGATCTAGATGATAGAAACCGTTAATAAAGAGGGGGGGGGACTGGCCCTTAAATCCAGGTGCCGGAACACACCAATCGGTGCTTGAAGACATATCTTCAACCTGAAGGTGGTAGCTAGCCAGGCGGACTTAGAACAAGTCCTACCACCATGCTATGGTTTCATTACGATATTTTCCCTCACCCAAAAACTCCGACCCAGTTGCCAGGATCCGAACGCAGGATGGATGCAAATCCATCAACACGGTGTCCGCCAGCTAACCCATCATCGCTTCAAATGCTGAAAATAAAAAGTGGGATACTGAATTCAAAAACATCTGCCATATAACTCTAGTTCTCTAGTCTAGTAATATACCGCTCATAGTTCTGGTAAAAAAAAAGCGTAATCATAACCTCGCAGGGTAGTACTATACGCTCAATGTTAAGTAATTTGAGGTATTTCCAGGTTGTAATCTTCTGAGATATATTTTTTTTAGGTTTTAAGGAACCATTAAAAACAATAAATATATATTGATTTCTTTCGATCTATAGAGTGGCCTAACCTCTTAGCAAAGAAAGGCTTTCATTTCTATTGAAGTTTTCTTTGTCAGAAAATATACCTAATTAATATGTGAATATTACGGTTACAAGAGTTCATGACTTATTACGTCTTACTAGTAGCTTGACCAGTGGAATATCATTCCCATGTCCGCAGGTTTAAATATCGGCGTGTACCAACAATTTTTTCAGAATTCGCGTACACTTACAATTTTTTTTTTTTTTTGCGATCAGCTATTTTCGGTGTTAATACAAAAAAGGTATATACGTATTGAACATTTGCTTTAAAAAGCTTACGTTTTAAATGCCACGCGCTCATTTTTTTTCTATTAGCACAGCAAACTGACTCCATTGTGCCTGATGGTGAGCACATTATAATCAAAAAACAACGGTGACCACCGATACACGCCGTTCCTCGCCGGTCGCCGCTGTCATGCCGTCCTTCGAAAATGTGTCTTCACTTTAATATATATTGCTCCAAGAATAAGTGAAGTTTAAAATACAAAAATATAACACGTGTATGAATGTAGTATGCAGCCCCGGATGGTACTGAATAACCAGGGCGTGAACGATGGGGTGCTATACTTCATAATAATGACAAAGATCGCCTTCCGTGTGCGCCCATAACAATTTTATTTATACGACATATCTTTTGTCTAACAAAACAATAATACGGAACTAGTATTATATGTGTTCCGTGTAGCATCTCGCACGGGACCGATACAGTATGCGGAGATTCAGTAAGCACTTTTTGTCGGTGAAATAACTAAAATAGTTACAAAGGAGCCGACCATTTATTCCGTGAACTGAAATAAGTATAAGAAGAAGAAATAAGTGTAAGAAAAATTCTTGGTAGATCGATTTTTTTAAATAATTATTAGTATTTAACAATACATTATAGTTAATTACAATCACAAAATATGAACAATTAAAATTTATAAAATCTTTCACTTTAAACCTTCAATAACTTATACGGCAATCGTTTATCAAAAAATCATCTTTTTAGAATGATAATCCAAGGCTGAGTTGAAAAATGCCATAGTTTATAAATAAAATTCCTGTGTTAATTATATGAAAAATGAGAAAACTCGACTCGCGACCTATAAATATTAATATCGTGGGCTCGGATTTTGACTGAATCTGTGTTATGTATATTCTGACAAAATTCCATGATTATTTGAAGAAAAATATTGAAGTCGAATAATTTTTGTACAAGCTACAAATATGAATCTGAAAGACATCGATCGACGTAGTTTTGAATTTTTGTGAATAAGCCGAGACTGTTGGTGAAGGAAAACATCGTAATTAAATCATAGCATGGTGGGAGGATTTTTTTAAAACACGCCTAGCTGGCTACCATTCTCGTGTTGAAAATCTGCCTATGGAGGTTACTCAGCGTCTGCACTCAAAACTAAAAAACGTTCCTCTACGCTTAGCGTATTTGCCATCTTAAACCATATTTAATATTTCCGTCTAACACGTAAAACTACACTCTAATTATCACGACATATTATAAAACTGAGTCCTCTGCTTCGTCTGTCTGTCTCTCTGTTTGCGGTAACTTCAAAAACCATAGACTTTCATGCATTTTTTACTAATAGATAGGTTGCGTTCAGGAAGAAGGTTTAAGTATATGATTTGTCATGCTTTTTTGTACCGATAATTGATGGAAGTGTTTGAAAAAGTCAAGCCGCTTAGAAGCTTTCGTCAAAAATGCCTATGTTCTTTGAGATATAAGAAAACGATTAAGATACTAAGCGAGACAGACGTAATTTACGAATTATCAATTAGTAATAATATAAATAGGAAAGTGAGTTAGATTTAGTAACTCTTATCTAGAAAAAAATTATTGTTCCCGAGGGATAAATCAAACCTATATAACCACGAATGAAATCCAGTTATGCATAAAAAAAATAACTTTTTAAGTTGCTATACTGCTACTTAACATATTGTATACCGGCCTTGCGTTTTACCGTGTTCAGAATAATTAAGCGCTGGACAAAGCGGACAAAGGCTGCTGGACAAACACCTTGCATTAGCACCTCAGAAGCTTTTTCAATTTCTTTTCGGATGATATTGTTCCTTCATATATGTTAGTTTTTTTTTTATTAAGCTATTAATACCCCAGATAATGGACGTGTTTATGAAACAACTAACAGGCATCTTTTATTTTAAAAATATTAGTTAATTAAATTTACAAACATGTGTAATTTTTCTTTAATTGTTGCAAAACCTTTTTTCAGTGGGTACACGAAAAAACTATCGATATCTATTGGTATCGAGTACTTTCTATCGATATGTTGTGACAGCACTTATATTCACCGTAGTGTCAGCACTAACAGTCAGCGGAACATGCTTGCATGAACCCGCCATCATGGTTCGCTAACGCATGAAGAACCAAAAGAGTTTTAGCTGGTAGGAGTTCAGCATAACCTCTCTCTGTTTTCGGCTAATTAAATTGCCTTTTGCGTTGAAAGAAATATATTGGTACATGTAAATATAAAATTAAAACGACCTACCATTACGCTATAGTTGAGCTTACAACTTCTATTTGCTGTTTACGATAGCTCAGTGTTTAGACGACACGTCGATTGATGGTTTCTTGATAAAGGGTAACATCTTGGTGAAGATATAGCATGATGGTATAGCCTTTTGTAAACTCGCCTAGCTAGTTACAATTCCGAAGTAGAAATTTGTCGCTAAGCATCTATGTTTCGTTATCACTCGTGGTCAATGCTTAATGAAGTAGCAAAACGCAGTTTGACAGCTGCTATCATGTGTCACTTACTCGTTAAGCATTGGAGCGACAACATCGTTTTGTGTGTGTGAAAATCGTTACGCCTGGAAAATCACTAAAATCTCCAAGTGCTTCGCTGAATCGTGGCAAAGTGTTCGGGTGGTGTTGGTGGATCAGTCAAGGTGTTGTAACAGTCCAAGCTACGTGGTGCATTGTATTTGCTGCAGCCCAGTTGAGCGTTGAACATAGCTATCGAATCGTTTATTTACCCAAAGTAACTAAGCCACCACGGTGTGAAGGCTACAATCTATTTGTTAGGTACTGTACTTGAGAGACTGCTCCTTCTAGATGTAGCTTGTTTACTTGTAAGACTACCTCGTTATTTAAAATCAGGTGTGATCGTGATCAAATGGCTTAAACCTATAAAGTATGATTTTAATACTTTGTGGTTATAGATCGCTTGTAAGTTACTTCATTTATATTTGGCTGCCCTTGGGTGTCCAGAGTAGAACTATCCTCGTACGATACTACACGCCCTACTTATATATCTAATCAAATGAAGGATGGAAATCACTGCAACGCTGTCACAAGTTTTATCTATGATACTTTTGAGATATGCTACTTTTCAACTCTACTTGTTATTCCCAGGTTTCGATGACTCATTTACTAATTATTTGTGACAACAACTTTGTCGATATGCCTGAAAAGAATTCCGGAATGGTCTAAAGATATCGTTAGTGTTCAGAAGACCCGTATTGCCATACAGGTCGCGATAATACGGTATAATATGCAGGTATTTGTGCATTTAGCGACAGGATATAGTAGTTGTATAACCTGTAACGAGAAATGCGTTGGGGTTCATTAACCTCGCGTATCACGACTTAATCTGCAGTCTTAGGCAGAGACGATTATTGATATTGTTATACGCTTAGTGATTTTAATCTAAGTTCATCAAATTTTAATAGCTACTGCATATTTAGGCATACTAATGGGCGCCCAGTGGTCGACATTTGACCGCAGTTGATTGATTTTTAAAAGTCTGAACTTTATTAAGGTTCTTTTGTCAAGGGGTATACTTTTATCATTAAAGGTTTTCATCATGTCTACTCAGTTATTCGTCATTTGCAACCTTTTTAGAAATCCATTATTGACGACTGTCAAAATATCTTTTTTATTTACATTTGTCTATATGTTGTGTAACATTCAAGCAGTAGTTTTTTTTTTTATAGAAGCACGACAAAGTGACTGCACTAAGTCTGATGTTAAGCATAGTACAATCCAAAAACATCGGCAACCACCGTGAGACAGATTATCCATCGCCGGTCGCCGCTGTCATGCCGGCCATAATGACGAAAGTCGCCCGGTACTGGATATGCACAGGCTGATCCCGAAACGCGACGCGCAGAAACGAGTCACTATGACGGGCTTTTCGCCATATGCATGGTGGTTGCGACCCAGTCGGGCTGTAAAACCCTACCACCCCGCTCTCGCCATTGCCTCGTTCCCACTTCTAATGCATTTTAAATAAAATAAATAGCTTTCTGCACTTCTCCGCAATACAAACATTAACTATGTCAAATTTCAAGTTCACCCGTTTACGCAGTTCGTTTAAAAAGGGGTACAAAGTTTTTGCTTCACGTATTAATATATATGATGATACTTGCTGACGCGGCCACGAATTTCTATGGCTCAATTATTACATATTGAATTTAAAATAAATTCAAAATTAAAATGTAGCGCCATCTATGAGATATCTATAACAGTCAGTCGTACAGTTTTCTATCAATAAACTAATTCAAAGCGCCATTTGTTCAAGACTTAAAAAAGTTACAATTAATATCAATAATGAACATTGACAATTATTTAAATTAAAAATAAAAAAAATATCGCAGCCATTATTATTATTTTTTATATCATTGAAGGAAAACAAACAAATGGGTCATCTGATGTTAAGTGATCTTTACCGTCCATAGACACCAGCAACACTAGAGGAGTTCGACTGTGTTGCCAGCTTGTGTCGGCCTGAAATGGGGGAGAGGGAGGAAAGAGAGAAAAGTGAGGTGGATTTCCGGCGCTCTCACTGACCGAACGAAACGCAACAATGCAAGCACTGTTACTTCACGTCGGTTTTCTGTGGGTCGAGTGGTACTACCCCGGGTGAGCCAATCAATTCATGCTGAAACCAGTTATAGCTTCAGCGTGGCTCTACCGCCTATAATAAATCGAAATAAATATTAGGTATCATGTCTCTCAAGTTGGACCAAATTATACAAAAATGCCTCTTGTTATAAAGATCGACAGAGTAGCTTCGGAGTTCATCACAGACAAACATGTCACACTGGATTATTATATATTTATCTACACTAATATTATAAAGAGGTAAAGTTTGTGAGTTTGTGACGTTGTGACGCTGTAGGGGGTAATCTGAAGAAGTACTGGTCCGATTTAAAAAAATCTTTCAATGTTATATAGCTCATTTATCGAGAATGGTTATAGGCTATATATCATTACACTAACACTAACAGGAGCAGAGCACCAATGAAGAATGTTTAAGAATCGTAGTGTTTTTCCTCTTGAGAGCTACCGCTGCGTGTTAGCGTTAGCTACTATTCCACGTGAATGAAGTCGCGGGCAGAGGCTAGTAGATGTATAAACATAGAATACAAATAATATAGTATACAAAGAATACTCCAAAAAAACGACAAACATTACAATTTAATTCATAGGTATAATTTCCCGCTATTCATAAACTAGCAAACCTAATCTCAGTTAGTAGGTGATAGAGCCACGCTGAAGCTATTATTGGTTTCATCATAAATGGGTCGGCTCACCCGGGGTAGCACCACTCTCTCACAAAAAACCGACGTGAAGTAACAGTGCTTGCTTGCATTGTTGCGTTTCGTTCGTTGAGTAAGAGCGCCGGAGACCCATCTACCCTCCCCTCCCCTCTCCTCTCCCTTTCCCTGTCCTTTAACCCCTCTCCCTATCTCTTCATTCCCATAAATACAGGCTGGCAACGCACTTGCGACTTCCCTGAGGTTGCTAGTGTCTATGGACGGCGGTGATCGCTTAACAACAGGTGACCCACATATTCGTTTGCCACCTATACGATATAAAAAAAAGTTAACCGCAACAATTACTAATAATGTTATGTGTAAATAAAACTTCGTAGAACTTCCCAGTCAATTGTCGAAACTTGTCAATCACAGACGAACGGAACAAAGCAACAAATACATATGTATTGATTTCCTTAAAGTTTTAATTTCCTCGAACATTATACGTATTAGCAAATCCTTTGTTTACGCATTATAATTTAAGAGTTCTTAAACTGCGTGAGCGAAATGTTGAGGCATCTTCATACGAAGACTAGACGTGATCAGGCGATATTGAAGGTTTTCCTGTCAGCTTTATCCTGTATCGAGTCTATTGGCAAATATCATGGACCTGCTAAAAACTTTAATCTTCTATACATATAATAAGTATGTAAAACTCACATGTCTCTACTTATTCGACTTTCGTAAAAAAAAAATAGTTGCAGTTTTTTTTTTTGCTCAAGGCACTCAGCCGATTTGGAATGTTTGGGCGACTAACTCAATGGTGCACGGCACATCTCGGCTTGGGCTGTCGCCTGTTTTGTGCAAAAATAGCGACCTATCTTAGCTAACCTAAGCTAAGCTATCTAGATATACGTATATGAGTTATTGAAACATGTATGTGTACCGAACAGGCGTGCCTCAACAACTCCTATATGTGTTTTGTGTCGGAAAAATTCTTCTAAACTATATAGGATAGGATAGGGAAAAATAAGTGTAGAACTCTGTGTCACTTATTTCTCTGGAAAAGAAAAACAGCATGTAAGCGTGTAGGCGTGCACGTGTGTATAGGTGATGTGTCTGATGTTGTAGCAGTGATGTAAGGTTTTGTGTCATTGTATCGCGTGAGCAGCGTATTCAAGAGCTCCACGCCGAGGGAACGGACCTAAGCTTGAGCTTAATCTGGTGTGCGGGAGCGAAATTTACCCCCAGACCACAGCGACGTGATCTGTGGTTACCCGGGCGTGGGCGTGAACAGGCTGGTACTGATCATTCGCTGACGTGATTGAGTCAGGAGTGTCGGTAAAAATGTGTCGCTGTCGTCTTCTATACTGCGCAGCGTTGGGTACGGGTTCATAGTTTACGGCGGATACCACTTACGGGCTGGAATGATTCGCGGCTTTTTCGAAATAACTACGTGTGAGTGATTTTATATACGCCCAGACAGAAGGCATCTCCAGGTCCCTGTGGAGATCCTTATTCCGGACGTACCATGGGGCACCGGTGATTTTACGTAGGGCTCGGTTCTGGAGAACAGTCTCTGTTGCAGGTGTCTAGGAATAAATAATAAAATACATTTCAATAATTATTGAAGAAATTCATAAAGCATCTCCTGTAACCTAATACTACTAATAATACCAGTAATACTACTTGCCGTCAACGGGTGAACTTGAAATTTGGCATAGTTAAAGTTTATATGGCGGAGAAGTGCAGAAAGCTGTTTATTTTATATAAAATGCATTAGAAGTACATTAAATTAATTAAAATATGCACTACTCACTCTACTACTCGAATTTTACACAAACAAATACACACATGTAAATATAAAAGACATTTTGACAGCCGTCAATAAAAACGAATTTTAAAAATAGGTTGTGAAAAAAGGAGGTTGCTATGCTCGACTATATGTATTTTTTAACTCTTACGTTCTAATTACCATTTTTCACCCTACATTCAACAATGATATTATAAAATATAACTATTATTGTAATGTTTATTATTTTGTATGGTGCACACTTCAAATAATGGATTAATAAAAAAATGAGCCAAATAATACTTTGTATAATCAAAATAAGATTTTTGTTCATAAAAATAATCCATGACTTAGACCTCCGCGGTTACAATGTTGCAATTCAACCTCATGTATCAACAAAAAATAATTTATTTTCAAAAGCTAATGGTACTATTAAAAACGTCTTTGTCTTGGATTCACCATTTGATTGTATTGTGCATCCATTACTTTTCCAAACGATGATACTGGACAAATCACTATTTCTCATAACGAACAGACTACATTTAATTCATTATCACCCAGAAATACCCGAATGGTGTCGTGTAAAATTAATTGAAAATTGTGTCATGAGTTACGATAACTTTCTTTATTTTCGGAAAGTTATGTTTGCTTAAAATTTGAGAGCTGTATACCACGTGGTTTATGTTTCAAATTTATAATTAATTTCAATATTCATTTACAATTTTTTTAAATATTTATATAATTAAAGATCATGGCAAATGGCAAATAACTGAGTAGTCATGATGAAAACTTTTGATTATAGAAGTATACCCTTTGACAAAAGAACTCTAATAAAGTTCGAACTTTACAAAATCAATTAACTATGGTCGAATGTCGACCACTGGGCGCCCACTAGTAATAAAAAATACGTGTGGCACTCGGGGACTGCCGCGGTAAAGCTATTGCATAGCATTTTTTATTAACTTATGCAATTATAACTATTTATTTATTTATACGTTATTATATACATACGTTAAGCGAACGCTCGGCCGAACTACATGGTAGGCAGAGTGGGGGGTGTTAGGTTTTTTTGTTACGGAATTTTTGGATTCGGTCTCCACGCTCAAGGCCCGCGATAGAAGCTATGCAATAGCTTAAAAATACTATATCAAAGATTAAGTTTACTTAAATAAACATAATCAAAATTTAAAAAAATGTTGTGGCAATTGTAAGGACTACTAACAGACGTGAAAACAGAACACTATGGAATAATTGTGATTTATTTTAAAATTTTAAAGCAATTATAGTATGAATTATCTACGTTCATGATTTGTAAATTGAAATTATTATTCATAGTCTGGTTCTCACATCTATCGAAACTCCCAAGAATAATTACTTATATATAGTTCAATAATTGATCAAACATGCGATGGTCTATACCAGGGCTGTCCAAACTATTGCCCGCGGCCTGTAGAATCTTGTTTCTCTTCTTTTTCCTGAAACGGACGAATTTCGGGCTAAAAATGGACGTAATGATGGGCAGTACCTACCATTGTAAAAGTGCATATTCAACAATGAAGCTTATAAAATCGAAATACTGGTCTTCATTGACAGATACTTCACTTAAACATACACTGCGTCTAGCTACTACTAACACTGAGGTTGATGTTAACAGAATTATAAAAAAACAAATTAATAAAAAAGTAGATAATAAAATAATGATACCTATTATACATGTATTTTATTTTTTATAAGTATTTTAGGGCCCCCCAATGTACTCAGTAATTTTTGTTGGCCCCGAGTCCCATCTAGTTTGGACAGCCCTGGTCTATACAATCCCAATACATAATATCAATATTACATATATACAGGCCGCTATATATATATATATATATATATATATATTCTGTTCAAACTTGTTTTCGCGCATATATCGTTTAGAATTGGCAATATGAAGGGAGAGAAGGGTGATCGCAGTTTGATATGATTCAATACTTACTCCTTTGACGTGTTGCATGAGCATAATATTAAATCACCAATATTCGTTAGCCCTGATATAGATCTTTTTAAATATAAAAGGAGGCAAACGAACAGGTGGGTCACGTGATGTTAAGTGATCACCACCGTCCATAGATACTAGCGACATCAAAGTTGTAAGTGCGCTGCCAGCCTGTGTATGGGGGAGGAGGGAACTGGAGGAAAGCGGAAAGAGAGGTGTGCCTCCGGCGCTCTCACTGACCGAACGAAACACAACAATGCAAGCGCTGTTACTTCATATCGATTTTCTGTGAGAAGGTGGTACTACCCCGGACGAGTCGACCCATTCACGTTGCAACCAGTTATAGCTTCAGCGTGGCTCTACCATATAAAAAAAGATTGCTATTTGTTTTTAATTTTTTTTTGTCTAATTTGTTTGTTTAATTCAATTTAATAGTATGGTTGTTCCAACAATAAACTATTTCTTTATTTTGTCCACGGTTTAAAGTATCAGGCAATTTATAAAATAACTACAGCGCGAAATGCATTCAAATATGTATGAAACTTGCACAATATTAAGCTACTATGAACTTGACTCATGCGACTCGCCACATGTTATCGCGTGTTGTTGTTTTTTAAAAACACACACAAGCGTCGTACTACGCGATAACCATACTAAATAGCCCTTGCAGAAGGTTTCCTGGTCGAGCACTATTCAACACTAGCATTAGTGCTGGAGGGCTTGAGAAGGCGCGCGTGTACCGCTACCGTCGTTCGGGACCTTTGTGACAAAGTGCGTTCGTATAACAATTATCGTTTCGAATTTCGAACGGCTATCGAAGCTGAAATTGTTTATCTGTAACTCATATTTAATCTGTATTTATTTATAAAAAAAAAATAAAAAAATATTCCGTTATTAAAAGATAAACTTTCTAGTTTTAAAACGTACAGAGAAACACATTCTCAGTTTTAGAAGCCGCTCGTATTTATTTACACGGAAATGGTGTTCCAATTTTAAAATTTCGTTCTTAATGTTGCCAGTTTTTAGAGAAAGAAAGTGTTTAATTATCGTGTTCTTAATATTCTAAAATACAGAGTATAAAATCATTTGTACCGTTACTTTTTTAATGTTTTACTAACATGCCAGCACCGTTTACGAATTACCATTATTTATTCGCTTAAATTAAGCGATCTTTGGTAAGCGGAAAGATTTATTGGTGTTTTAAAAATTTGAAGTAAGTTTGCATTAATTGCATAAACATAAAAAAGAAACAAATTAAATCAATTAAACTTGTTTACAATCGTCATTTGTATAGAGGCGTGTGTACATAATTAGAGACACGAAGAAAAATAAAAGAAGTATGTGTCACTGTGTTATTATTTTTAATTAGTGAACAATAATAAACAATATTTATCTAGTAACGCTAATAAATACTAGGAAGGTGCCAAGGTTCTTTTTAATAACTTTAGGTTTCAATTTCCAAATTTATAACTCTGTTATTTAACGAAAGTATAGTTTCTTTGAGGTTCAATAAGGGTTTTTTTTTTCTCGAACTGACTACGCTATTGACCTAGCAAGGTCTTAACAGCTTCACCGGATTACTAAGGCGAGCGCTTGCGGCACTCAGCCGATTTTATTTGGGCAACTAGTTCAAGGGTGCACGTCACACCTCGGCTTGGGCTGTTGCCTGATACATGCATTTCGCGACCTAACTGAGCTAACTTAATTAAATGTTTTAGTATAACTGTCCATTAGGTGACACTAGGCCGTATTTTACAATAATTAAACTTTATGTTGTAGTTTAACGTTGACAAAGTCACTGGCGGTTGCTAGATTCGATATAGATTGGTCTCCTATAACCTGTTAATATGTAAAAATAAATCCTCTATCGAATAGTGATAAAACGATTTACAAAAAAAAAAAACTCTAATTTTATTCTCTCAAAACTATTCTCAAAACACTCTGGCAGTTTGAATAATCCAGCGTGTTTGCGAGAACAAAAAAAAAAATAAACAGCCTGAAGACAATCGAGAACGTATTCCGAATTCAAATTTAAAATAATAAAATCCGACGGCGCGGCGGCTCTGTTCTCATTGCAATTTCTCCGGAGCGTTTCGATTCGGGCGCGATAGTAATCCGAATGAACCCCGAAGCGGGATTTAAAATTGGAACTTCATTTATTGTTTAACCGTTACAGTTTACCGTTACGTGTCCCTTCGCGAACTGAGAACGCAGGAGCGTTCGTGAAACCAGACTTTTTACTCGATATTCATATAATTCAAACGATTTTGATCTCTAAACCGACGTAATAAAACCCATTGGTAGTTTTCACACCGGATATCGGATATGCAAAGGTGCATTACGGTCGTTTATAAACACGTATATTGACCCCGAATGTTTCTCGTGTTTATTCTGACGAGTACAATAATAAAATCGGAGGATTATGCTAATTTTTTTCTCTCGTATCGCGATAATATTAATGCATGTTTAGTAAATTGCCCTTTTTGTATAATAAAAGTATTGTATAACTCGGGAGTGAGCGTAATTGTTTATTTTGGTTATTGGAGTGGCATACACTGATGCCACAAGTTCGAGTGCGTTGCCCTTACTTATTTTAAAATAAGGTTTGCAATCATTTTTAACACAAGTTTATCCCTATAAACTTTTTTCTAACCGTTCAGAGATCAAGTTCTTAATTATTAGTAGTTACAAGAATTTTTATTATACAGTCACTTGTGGTTTTGATAGCAATTGGTGTCAACGCACTGTGACTCATATTTACTTGAGTCATAATTTTTATTTACTGATATATTCTAGCAGTTTTTTTTTAATAGGTGATGCGGTTATTTAAAGTATTTTTTAGTAAATTTTATATAATAACTAGGCGTTTACACGTTGCTTTTGCTTATGTTAATATAAATGTGACTTATCGCTCCCGTACATTTTTTTTAAATAAAAGAGTACCCTATATCCGTTCATATA
>JACEII010000141.1:399371-450194 GCA_014332785.1 Antheraea mylitta | reverse complement strand
AAAATGTACCGCTCAGAGCGACTAAAGAAATTTCCACTTCAATAATAATACCCAAAACTACACAGAAGCTTATAGAATTCAATCGATGTATTCTAATAATTATATAGGTATTCAGGTTTAGATTACAAATATCATTCAATATTGTTTGAAATTGTAATAGTGAATTTTTGAGATATGTACGTCTAACATGCGGGATGTAGAAATATTTACAAATTCCCAGTTAAATGAACGGTGATAATTGTTAAATTGTGGTATTGTAATATTTTTAAACTAGCTTTTGTTCGCGGCTTTGCTCATGTTAATGTAGAATTGACCTCCCTGGATTGATCTTTCAGAAACAGTACATTTTTTTTTTATTTCTGTATTGTGTTCGCTATATAAGAAACTAGTTTCTGCCCGCAATCACGTTCACGTGGAATAGTCAATTCGGGCTAACGCTAACACGCAGCGTAGTCTGTTCTAGGAAAAAAGAATCTCTACAGGGAAAAAAACCCGATTTTGAAACATTCGTCATTGGGGCTCTGTTCCTATTAATCTTAGCGTTATATTATATAACCCCTTATCGAACTGAAAAAACTCTAATTTTCCGATAAAAAATACATGGAAGGGTTGTTGAGGCGTGTATGCTTGGTACACATATGCGTCTCAACAACTTAAACATATATGAATAGTTAGCTAGGTTAGCTAAGTTAGGTCGCGATTTTGCATGCAACAGGCAACAGCCAAGCCAAGGTGTGCCGTGCACCCTTGAGCTAGTTGCCAAATTACAATTGGCTGAGTGCCACAAGCGCTCGCCTTAGTAGTCCGGTGAAGCTGTTAAGACCTTGCCAGGTCAATAGCGTAGTCAGTTGGAGAAAGAATAAAAATTACAAAATCCAGTAGTTTAAAGGGTGGAATATTATTTTGATTGATGTCCGTAGGTTCAAATCCAGACATGTACTAATGATTTTTACAAAATTCGCGTACAATTACTAATTTCAATTGGGTGTTATCACCTGACGCTGAAGGAAGACATCGTGAGGAAACCTGTACCTGACTCGCGCTATATTTTGTCACAAAATCTTATATCATTGCGACAACATTACACGTATTACTTCCACACACGTGCACGCACACATGCTTACACATAAAAGTGAAAGGGTTTTATTTTTCCCTTATCGAACGGAAGTAGTTTAGAAAAATTATCTGACACAAAATACATATAAGAGTTATCGAGGTATGTATGCTTGGTACACATGTATGTTTCAATAACTCATAAGTATAAATATGTAGCTTAGGTTAGCTTAGATAGGTCGGGAATTACGATGAAGTCTATAGAGATCTCGTGCAGTCCCAACCATAGCGGAGGACGTACACCGTGGGGTTTTTGTCGGTGCGAATCGGACATAACCCACCCTCTCCCCCTTGAGGGTGGGTATCCGTAAGGGAGTTCCCCGCGTTAAAAAAAAAGATAGTTCGTGAATTGTATGTATCAGGCAACAGCCCAAGCCGAGGTGTGCCGTGCACCCTTGAGCTAGTTGCCAAATTACAATTGGCTGAGTGCCACAAGCGCTCGCCTTTGTAGTCCGGTGAAGCTGTTAAGACCTTGCTCGGTCAATAGCGTAGTCAGTTCGAAAAAAAAAAAACCCCGAACCTGAGAAATGTTCTTGTAGTACTATTGTTCGTGGGAAAATATATATCTTTGGATTTCTCAGAGTTTGAAATTGCCAACACGTTGTGTAGTAAGTAGCGTGGTGATTACGTCCATACCTTCCTTCTGGAAGAGGCCTATAGCCCTGCAGTAGATCTCTTACAGGCTGTTAATGATGATATTAAAATTAGCTAACTGTTATTTCCAAAAGATCATCATTCATTAGAATGATAGAAAGGCTTTTGATCTTTATGCTTAAAAATATGTATTATTTTAGAATGATATTGTGTGCTTTGAGGAGTTTAAATGCACAAATAAGCAGATATTCAGTACTGCACCTCAAGAACCTCTTTTAAAACCACACTGTTATAATTTTGAGGAACTAGCACATGTTCCAAATCTACTTTAAATATAAAATCAAGGTCGGTTAATAGTTCAGGTCATGGTCAAAACTATTTAAATAAGCAATCAAATCCTTACTAATATTATACAATGCGAAAGTAACTCTGTCTGTCTGTGGTGCTTTCTCACCAAAACTACTAAACCGAGTCTGAGAAAGGACATAGGCTATTCTTTAATGCAAAAAAGAGTTGTAAGGGCTTAAAAGCCACTGACAGCTACAAGAATTTAAAAGCTTATATAATTGTGTGTTTAAATTTACTCAATTTACATCAAAATAATATCATGACAAGAAGGTTATCTTTTATTGTTTACAAAATATTACATATATTTTGATATACAGCCGTAGATTATTCCAATGTTCACCTACTAATTAAAACCTATCTGAATATGTAGGTAACATCACTTGTTAATTTCTGTCCCGCCATGTTTCACATCAATTAACCGAAGTAAATAATAAATGTAATGTCAAGAACCAATCACAGTTTCTAGATGGCGAAAAGATGCACTGAATAAGCGTAAGGGTTTCTATAAATTTTAAAATATGGTAGTTTAAGACAACGTATTTTTATGTATTAAATACAAGACGCGAGGATCTGGGAAATTAAACTTGTGTTATACACGATCTACATCCAAACTTTCTTTAACCTCGATAATTCTGTATGTTAAGCACTAAAATATATTCAATTCAAATGAATAAAAAAAAAAAACATTTTTTTTTTAAGTTGTATTTATATTAAAATATTTGCAGTTTTGTACAGTTATTTCAATTATTCCAATCATGGATTGGACGTTGAATAGCTTAACCCATTTATATGACATTTTGTATAAGAGAAGCTTATATCACTAATACCCACAATTGGGTATTAGGAATGTCAGTCTTTTTAGTAATTGTAAAAAAAAAAAAAACAAATTTATATTTCCTGGCATATTCTTGAAATCTTGTACACGGGAAAGATGTTCCGTTTCAAAAATGGTACAGTCAAAATATTAACAATATTAAAAAAATATATGTTAAAAATTTATTTGATTTTCAAACAGTTTCAAAACAAAGGCTTTTAATGACACTTTGTACATGGGACCTTTTACTACCTAATTATGAAAATAATCAGCTATAAAATATCAGTAATAGTTTTAGAGGTCTTTATAATATGGATAATATTTTAGGAATATCAAGTAAAATAAAAGGGGCCAAAAAAATTATTACTTTAAAAAAGGACACACACCCGCGATCAGATGCTAGTCTACATATTTAACTCATAAGACATAACTCATAAAAAAAAACACAATAATGATTACTCATCTCTCATCAGACAAAACGCGTAGAAGAAAAAGAAAATTAAAAAACAATTAGAACTTCACCTTGACCCCGCGACAAATGTGACCGGAATAAAAAAGAATCTGTGCCAACGATAATTATTACATATAAACAATATCGCTAAGACATATCCATGTTCAGCACGATGCGGGTTCAGCCACATTAGCGGTTGCCCCAAAATCGCAAACACTATATAAAAGACACCACCGACATGTACATCCAGTTTCGAAACCGCTCTCAAACGAGAAGTTTGTCTTAACGTGTTTATTTTTTTAGAACCGGTTATGGGGCATCCAGTGTTGGCGTTCGTCGTCGCCGCCGGGCTCATCGCGGCGGCTACATGTGGCCCACCAGGGAAGCCCAACCTCGGCTGGGGAGAAAGGACCTTTGCAATCGTCGAAGTAAACCAAGCAGCTACAGCTTATAACCAATTAGTCACTAAGAGGGACGCGGCCGATGTTTCCGTCAATTGGAACGTATGGAGCGGTGATCCCGCAGATAAATCCAGAGTTTTGCTCAACGGTGAGGAGTTTTGGAAGGGCGCTGGAAGTGCCACTTCCGCTGCATTCAAAGTGAAGAAGGGCGGCCGATATCAGATGCAGGTCGAACTCTGCAACTCCGATGGCTGCAGTAGCAGTGAATCCGTTGAAATTGTCGTTGCAGATACCGATGGCAGCCACTTACCGCCACTTGAATTTTCTATCGGTGAAAAGAATAAACCGTTCAAACAAACATCTGGTAAAGTAGTCGGCGCTTATTTCGTTGAATGGGGTGTTTATCCAAGGAAATTCCCAGTGGATCGCGTACCAGTCCCCAATCTTACTCATCTTCTTTACGGTTTCATTCCGATTTGCGGGGGCGATGGTATCAATGATAGTTTGAAAGAAATAGAGGGCAGTTTCCCAGCGCTTCAACGTTCGTGCAGCGGGCGTGAAGACTTCAAGGTAACGATCCATGACCCTTGGGCAGCTTTACAAAAGCCTCAGAAAGGTCTCTCATCCTGGAATGAACCTTACAAGGGTAACTTCGGCCAGCTTATGATGTTGAAACAAGCTAAGCCGGATTTGAAGATTCTTCCATCAGTCGGTGGCTGGACTTTAGCTGATCCATTCTACTTTTTAGACGACAAAGTCAAAAGAGATCGTTTTGTTGCCTCAGTTAAAGATTTCCTCCAAACTTGGAAGTTTTTCGATGGAGTAGATATTGACTGGGAATTCCCTGGCGGTAAAGGCGCAAACCCTAACCTTGGTGGTCCCCAAGACGGGGATGTTTATGTAAGCCTCATGAAAGAACTTAGACAGATGTTAGATGAGCTCTCCGCTGAGACTGGACGGAAATACGAACTCACATCTGCAATTAGCGCCGGTTGGGACAAGATTCAAGTGGTGAACTATAGCGAAGCCCAAAAATATATGGACCACATCTTTGTCATGAGTTACGATTTCAAGGGGGCTTGGTCTAACGATAGTCTTGGGCATCAGACGTCATTATACGCACCTAAATGGGAACCAAAGGAAAAATACACGACGGACTTCGGAGTACGATTCCTTTTGACACAAGGCGTCCAACCTAAGAAGATCGTCGTCGGTGTAGCTATGTACGGACGTGGATGGACGGGAGTTCATAATTACACAGACGATATTCCGTTTACTGGAGTCGCTGACGGACCAGTTAAGGGTACATGGCAGGACGGTGTTGTTGACTACAGAGAGATAGCCAACGGTATTGCGTCCGGGAAATGGAAGTACTTTTATGATAACGTAGCTCAGGCACCTTACGTCTTTAACCCCAGTACAGGAGACTTAATAACGTATGATGATGCAAGATCGGTGATTGAAAAAGGGAAATACGTGAGGAACAATAAGCTGGGAGGTTTGTTCGCGTGGGAGATAGACGCCGACAATGGAGACATACTCAACGCTATGAACATGGGATTAGGTAATACTGCATGATTTGTGAAAATAAAACGATTTCGATAATGAATTATGACAGCAGAAAGGAAACTGTAGTGAATGTTTCAGTAAAGATGTACCTATTCTAGTACCTATTACATAATTATATACAGTGTTTCTGTGTCAGAAGTTATATTCGTATGCGTAATGTGATTGTAATTATAAGTTTTAGTTGTAGGCGTAAAAACAAATGAATTTACATAAGAATTAATTATGTATACAAAAATTCTGCGACTGAATTAAATAATTTAAATCGAATTAAATAAAAATATAAGATGTTAAAAAAACTTTCATTTATTTTCCCTACGTTCGTTTATTTTACCAAGAGTATCTTGAGTTTTAATAAAAAAATTGAATCATAAATAAATTATATTTTGCAACATAAGTGAATTAATTAACCATTTCAAATCAAATGTACATACAAAAACAAAACATACCTGAGTACATGAGATACCTACTTATTGCATTTTATGGTTTTCTGATATTAGCAAAACCATGTACTTAAATTTAAGTTGAACTCATCTCCTGTGTTAAAATTTAACAATGAACTTCGATGTTTGCATTTTGTTTACACAAGGTGCATTGCTCTCGACATTTCGATTGTATGATAATTATTTTAACAATCAGTGTCGCATTTTAATAATAATATTTTCTTTTGTTACTGAACAAAGGAGAATAATATTTATCAAACCTTATAGATCTTCTAACCGTGTATTTACAATTGTAATTGTTTAGGGGTCAATTGTATTTACATTTCGGAGTAAGTCTCTTGTTTAATCGATAGCGGTAATCTCATCAAGTTACCGTTGGTTTTGGTCTTTGCCCACTCGACTGGCGTAATAGTTTATGTGACTGTTGCTCGCCACGTTGCTGAAGTTGTGGGTTCGAATCCCACAGAGGACAATTATTTACATTAATTACATATGATTTGTCTGTATTTATGATTCTGTTTCATACCTTTTAATACGTAAAGTCTCTCGCTCGATAGAGATCTAGTACACGGAAATAATTTATCTGAGAAAATAAAAATATAAGCATTTTTATATATGTAATTACTAATGGGTTCGGCAGATGTTATTATCCCGCATTGATAATAAAAAAAACCTTGACAGATTATACCCAAACCTACCTCATAAATTACTTTATCTACTCGTGAAAACTGTATGAAAATCTGTTAAGTAGTTTTTGAGTTTATCGCGAACAGACAGACAGACGTGACAGCGAACTTTGTTTTATACTGTAATGATAAAACGTTATAAGAAAATGTACAAGCATTGTTCTTTTACAAAATTTTTTTTTACTATATCTAAGTGATTTAAGACCTTATGTCCACGGTCAGTCAGTATAGCGAACTTACAGTATAGCATTCGGAAGTAATGGAATTAATTTAATTTTTTTTTGACACATACATTAAATTGTTCTATTTTAAAACAGTCCGATTTAGCTCATAATCTATCAAAATCTAGTTCCAAAATTAGTTTATCCCTGTCTGAAATAATATAACACTACAAATTATCAATACGTATTTGCTCAGATCTTTCTACAAGGCAATCTCTGAAAATAAATCTTCGTTCATTTGGTAATTGTAAATACGGAGAGAATTATTATTACACCGCGCTGTTAGCTTTGGAATTTGCGGATTTTTGTGTAGCAATATAATTACTTAGTAAGTAGATAGAGCGTAATTTCGTGTATAGAAAAGTTCATTTGCTAAGAATATTTGCTCTGTGGAAAATTAAAGGGACGGACTGCGAATAGGCAAACACAATTTTTCATTTATTGTAAGTAGATTAAATATTTGATAGAAATAAATTAGTTATACAATTTTGTCTTGTAATTTTATTCGTTACAAAAGGGAAACAGTATTAGCTAGTAAAAGATTGGCATGATAAATAAGTCGAGGTCGTCAAAAGGGCTGTAGAAGTGTAAACACAAAATAATGAAATAAATATGTTCTCTTTTGACTTATCATTTTTTTTTACTTTATTTTTGGCAATCAATCTTTCAGATTATTACTACCATTGTTGCGTACTCAATAATATTACAATCGTCGTGCAATCACTTCAATATTAAGCGTCGTGTGAACCAATATTCTAACAAGATGGTGGATCCCTTGTTAGAACCTTCCTGGGAGTTTTTGTGGCATCTCAGAATTTCATGCTCCGTGGTTCTTTTCCATTCACTTCACTTGTGCACAATAAACTATTTTACGTAAAACACCACCAAATTTTGAAAAAGAAAAATGATTTTTTTTATGTATTTTAAAACTTTATTATTAATAATATTGATTTTTTTTTATTGAAGCACGACAAAGTGACTGCACTATGCCTGATGGTAAGCAGAGTACAATCCAAAAACAGTGGCGACCACCGAGAGACAGATCATCCATCGTCGGTCGCCGCTGTCATGCCGGCCATAATGACGAAAGTCACCCGGTACTGGATATGCACAGGCTGATCCCGAAACGCGACGCGCAAAAGCGAGTCACTATGACGGGCGTTTCGCAATGTACATGGTGGTTGCGACCCAGTCGGGCTGTAGAACCCTACCACCCCGCAAAAAACTTTTTTTTTTTTTCAATTAATTATAAATAATTAAAAATTGATATAATAAAAAAAATCACGTGATTATAAACGCGCCATGATTGGTCACCATAGTTGTGACATCATAATGTTATAGCTATTTAATAACAGTACAGCGTTTACGGCTATCACAGGTGACTAGACATTAATATTGAAAATTTATTGTTAAAAAACGAGTCGTTAGTTGGTTCCGATTAGCTATGTGTGATAAAGTATTTATTAAGGCAAAGTCTGGTAGTATTCCTGATGTTGATATATTTATGATAACCAATTTTTTAAACATCTTGGGGAACATTTAAAAACATTTTGTCAGTTGTTTTTGTAGTATTCGTGCATAATGGTCCAAAACAAGAACAATAACTTTTGAGGTTCGACATTTTCGATATAAATTTGAATATTTAACAATGACAACAAAATTAAATAGATCAAAACACTGTACTTATTATTCCTATATCAACTGCAATGAGTAAAAACTAACATGACGTCACTCGCATCTTCGGTACTAGATTCAAAAATTAATCTTTATTTTGAAATAACTTTTGAATTATTGCGGAAAAAAAATAGTTTTGTCATATAACTTATATATCTTTCCATTTATCACAAAATATTTTTTTTTTTCAAAAACCCAATTCTGTTTTTGATTCCAACAAAACAGTTTCGATTTTATGAGAGTGTAATGTATTAATTAGGCACTATAATGGACTAAGAGTTTATACGTAGAATTATATACTCTAATGCACTTATCGGCTTTATCAAATGAGCTTTCAAAGTCACATAAATGTAGACATTTTTAAAGCGAAAACTTTTCTGGCCGCCTTATTTTTGGTAGGGGAAAAACTTATGGGTTATGTCACCGATGACCTCGACATGCTCGTGACGTATCGCTTGCGTCAGAATAGCGACACGTAGTATACAGGCCCTTTTATATGTAATATTGATATTTTGTATTGCGCTGGTGCTGCCCATTTATTTGAAAATTAATAAACTCTATAGAAATGTATATAATTAATGTTCCGTGTGCCAATAGATATGATAACCAGAGTAATATTAATAATTTGATCTAATCTAATTGACAAATGTAAGTAACTATTTACTTGGATAAAGAATATTACCAGATTTGTGAAAACAGCTTCGCCAAAAACCAATTATTTATGTTTAAATAATATATGTACAGATAAATAGTTACTGTGGGTTATCTTTCTCAGATAAATATATGTAACTGGGAAATCGATACTAATATTATAAAGAGGTAAAGTTTGTGACGTTGTAGAAAGTAATCTCAGGAACTACTGGTCCGATTTGAATAATTCTTTCAGCGTTATAAAACTCATTTATCGATAAAGGTTATATAGGTTATAATATATCATCACGGTAAGACGAATAGGAGTGGAGCACCAATGAATATTTTTTCTCAACCGGGATGTTTTTTCTCTTGAGAGCTTCTGCTGCGTGTTAGCGCTAGCTCAAAGTAATTATTCTAAATGGATGAATTCACGAGCAA
The DNA here is from genome assembly GCA_014332785.1 of Antheraea mylitta. NCBI lineage: Eukaryota > Metazoa > Arthropoda > Insecta > Lepidoptera > Saturniidae > Antheraea > Antheraea mylitta. The sequence continues at coordinate 440,812 of JACEII010000141.1, read as the reverse complement.
AAGCTAGTTCTCAAGAAACTCATTTAAGATGTGTAGATACGTATTAAACTACTTTGATATAACAAGCTCGTATATCAAGTTTTAGCAATGTAATCGTGTGAAAAATACTGTTATGACTTATTTAAAATAGATTGATTTTTAAGGCTTTTTTTTTTAAAAAAAATACACATGTATTATACATATACACTTTGTTGAAGAAATTCTGCAAATAATAATATACCGTATCAAATTTTTCGCATAGTTTAGTATAACAAAGCGAACATACGCGTATAGTATTTATTCCTACAGTCTTGATTTTGTATTTAAAAATTTCATAGGCTTTATATTCATATCCGAGCACGGATATTTGCGACTTCAGAAAACAAACATTAGTATATTTTTATGGCTGTAATTAAAATTAAATAAATGAACAATTTTATAAGATGGATGAAAATTAAATATTTAGTGTCACTATGTAGGTTAGTTGTTTACAACTCAATATCTAGTATGTTGCTGTCGATCTGCGGCTATAAAATCAGCGGTGACAGATTTAAATTAATTATATATACTATTAAATAAAGTCTTCTGCCATGTCTGTCTGTCTGTTTGTCTGTTTGCGATAGATTAAAAAACTATTGAACGTATTTTTCCAATGACTTTCACCAGTAGAAAAAGTGCTTCACGGGGAAGGTTTAGGTATAATTTATTAAGTTTTTTTTTATTATCGGGTCGGGACAATGTCCACCGAGCCCTCTAGTAAATAATAAAATTATCACGTCATCTTAATAGATCATGAAGTAAAAAAAAAATGATAGACGGTGGGAGTTTTAAGATTTGAAGCTACATACTTTTTACGCGAGAAATGAAAACAAATATGGTCGAACAATTAAAACAGAACAATTTCCGCAGCTGTGTTATATATCAGGTCCAGAAATTGCTAAGAACCATTCAGGTAACTCTATGAGTACAAAAGAACGTAAAAGAATGTAACAATTACTAAAGTCCCTGGTTGTCTGCCTTCAGAAGATATATAAGTGATATATACCCATAATAGGCCCCGAAAGAGGTGCAAGCAGCGAACGTTCGTTTACACTTTTCGATGGCAGAGCATTTGTCACGGAAAAGAACGTTTAGCAGATATTTTTTCAAGGTGATAGAGCCACGCTAAAGCTATTACCGGTTACAGAATGAATGGTTCAGCTCGTCCGGGGTAGTGTCACCCTCTCACAGAACACCGACGTGAAGTAACAATTCTTGCATTGTTGCGTTTCGTTCGGTCAGTGAGAGAGCCGTAGAACTACCTTCTCTCTCTCCCTCCAACCCACACTCCGCCCTCCCTCTCGCCTTCCTCAAACACAGGATGGCAATGCACTTGCGAGTCCCCTGGTATTGCTAGTGTCTATGGACGGTGGTTGTCACCTAACATCAGGTAGCATACCTGTACGTTTGCCTCTTATGATATAAAAAAAGATAATGCATTGGCCAACCCTGACAAAGGTGTCGCGATACGGTTTAACTTGGAATGATCCAAAGGTTACTAATGTATTAACCCCACCGCAGAGTTTTTGTTTAAGAGCACATGGCAATAGAATGCGAACATGACTGCCATGGCTTTGGTCCGCTTGCATACCCTCCTATGCTCGAAAAGAAAAATAACCTTCAGACATAAGCTCACGCTCATCCAAACGGGTATAGGCATCATACCAGCATATAGTGGTTCAAATTCGCACATATGAGTTATCCTCAGTTTCAAAAGTTGGAAGTTATGCAAAACTACTTCATAAGTAAGTTACTTAGTGTTCCACGCGCCTGCATCTGAATAAGGGCATGCAGTTTCTTTGGTCTAGGTGTACGTCAAGTAAATTTAACTAGAATATTTAATTGGATGAGGATAGGAGAACACACAGACTGACACGAAAATGGAGTTTGTTATATAGTGTTTATTGATTACTGAGTAGTTATTACTGATTAATTTAAAAAGCTACCGAACAAAAAAGAATAAAAGTAATCATTTTCGAATTTGCTCTCACTTATAGATTCACACAATTGGTACAAACTCGAACACGAATACCAGATATTGTGGACTATACCAGTTCTTTACTAGATCTTCTGCTAACAACACGTCCAGATGGGTAATATATCACTGTGGATGCGCCCCTTGGCTCTTCTGACTACTGTCTAGTTTGGACTCGTGCGCCATGCGCGCGGCCTGATCACCCCAGGCCAGCTAGTTTGCGTCGCATATGGCAGTACAAATCTGTAGATTGGGACGGCTTGCGGGAATTCTGCGCATCGTACCCATTGAAGCAGCTCTGCTTCACATCAAAAGATCCTGACTCTTGTGCAGCTGCTATCAGTGAGATAATCTTAGTCGGTATGAAGAACTACATTCCCAATCCACTAGTAGCTGCTGGAGTAAAAAAACGACCGTGTTTACTCGGCTTTGCAAGAAAGCCAGAAAGCTGAAACAAGCGGCTTACAAGGCCCGGACTACGGCTCGAACCAATCAGGACCTAAACACATCTGATGTGAAACGTGAGCTAAATGCTGCTTCAAGGTTTAGTAAAAGACAAGCATCTAGAGCAAAATTCGACTTCATTAGCAGAATTGGCGCAAAGCTGGCAAATTAACTTTCTGGGAGTCATGCCTTTTGGTCGCTCGCCAAAGCCGCTGAGGGGAACTTTTGTCAGTCGTCTTTACCGTCATTGCGAAATGCCGATGGTAACTTGGCCCACAGCGCTAAAGAGAAAGCCGATTTACTGGGTACTCTCTTTGCCTCGAACTCGACTATGAACATCGATGGAAGTATCGTACCGCCTACCCTCTCGCAGTGCGAACACTGCATGCCGGAAATTTATATCAGACAAAGAGATGTCCGGAGAGAGTTACTCTGGCTAGATGTTCATATCGAGCGGACCAGACGGCATTTCAGCAGTGGTGCTCAAACAGTGTGGTCCGGAGTTGTGTCCTGTGTTGACGCGCCTATACCAACTCTCATATCACAGTGGATATGTTCCGTCTTCTTGCAAGACAGCTTACGTACACCTTGTGCCAAAAAAAGGCGATAGATCAGATCCATCGAATTACAGTCCTATCGCTATATCATCCCTGCTCTCTAAGGTATTGGAGCGCATCATCAATACCAAGCTTCTGATATACCTAGAAGAATGCGATCTAATCAGTGATCGTCAATACGGATTTAGTATATCTCACACACTGATGGGCTTCAACCATTGAGAGTCATGATGAGGCATTTGGCAGTTAGTCTCGATATAGCGAAGGCGTTCGATCGGGTCTGGCATCGGGGCTTTCTATCAAAGCTGCCTTCTTACAGATTGCTTGAGGGCTTGTGTAGATGGATTGCCAGTTTTATGTCCGGCAGACGAATAGAAGCAGTTAGGGATGATAGTTGCTCCGAAAGCATGGACATAAATGCTGGCGTCCCGCAAGGCTCCGTACTATCTCCAAAATTATTTCTGCTGCATATCAATGATGTGCTATCTATTGATGGCCTACATTGTTATGCAGACGATAGTACTGGAGATGCATATTACACAGGCCGTCCAAACATCCCTTTATCTATTGTAGTAGAAAATTGTGAACAACTTGTGTCTCAGATCGAAAACACATTGTTTAAAATATCCAACTGGGGTTGGAACAATCTAGTTCGTTTCAACCCTAGTAAGACACAAGTTTGCGCGTTCACTGCTAAAAAAAACTCCATTCATCGCAGAAAGTATTGGGATCCTTGGTGTCAATATCTCTAGGGACGTGCAGTTTCGTAGTCATCTGGCAGACAAAGTTAAGCTGGCATCTAGAAAGCTCGGTATTCTAAATAAGGCGCAACGGTACTTTACCCCAAAGACTGTTGTTTTACAAAACAAAAGTTCGACCCCATATGGAGTACTGTTGTCATCTCTGGGGAGGACCTGGATACCAGCTTGGACCATTTGACTCAGCGCAAAAACGAGCTGTGAGAATTGTTGGCGATCCCAAACTTACAAACCGTATTGAACCACTAAGTCACAGGAGAGACGTCGCCTCTTTATGTGTGTTCTACCGCTTGTATAATGGGTTGTGTTTTGAGGAATTGTGTAACATCATGCCTGTAGCTACTTTTTACCATCGCACCGCTCGTAATCGGCAGGGAATTCATCCTCATACATTGGAACCGAAATGGTCTCGAACGGTCCGGTTCCATCCACGACTGTGGAATGAGCTGCTGAAGTGTTTCCTGGGAACTAAAGTATGGAGTACTTCAAGGGGAAAATAAATAGGTTACTTAGGAGTCAGCAACGCGCATATGACACTTCTAATGTTACAAGCATCTATAGGCTGCGGTAACCGCTTTATACCAGGCGGCCCGCATGCTTGTTTGCTACCGACGTAGTATAAAAAAAAAAATCTTAGTCCCAAGACGGAGGTGAAAAATATTATATCTTGTCTTATTATACACAGACTAGCCTCTGGCCGCGTCTTCGCTCGCGTGGAATAGTTACTTTGGGCTAACGCTAACACGCAGTGGAAGGTTTCAAGAGGAAAAAAACAATTTTAAAATATTCTTCATTGGCGCACCGCTCCTGTTGGTTTTAGTTAGCGTTATGATATTAAGCATATAATTTTCCTCAATAAATGAGCTAGCTATATAACACTGAAAGGATTTTTCAAAAAAGACCAGTAGTTCCTGAGATTACCCCCTACAACGTCACAATCAAATTTAACCTCTTTATAATTTTAGTTTAGATGGTAGTAACGCGTAGTCCGGTGATGTTGTTAAGGCCTTAGTAGGCCAATAGCGTAGTTAGTTCGAGAAAAAAATGGTAGTATGGAAACATTAAAACGTTGCAAGACTAAAAAATTAAAATACATTTTCACTAATTAAGCACTCTCGTCGGCAAACAGCTTAAGATTACCGACAGTATAACTGTTCATTATATTTATGTATTTTTCATTTATAAATAATTACTTCAACATTATCAAAGAACGTTTAAAGTTACGATAGAAGGTTGCTTTCCAGTAATAATCAAAAAGTAATGACGATAAAGTACGTATACCTGTACGATAAAGTCGCGTTCTTTATGGCCCTACCGTTTATGTTGTAGCAACAAGTTTTTGTATGTCGCTGTATGTCAACTCGTATTGGGATAACGGAACATAAGCGTTTTTATGTCTTTGCATTTAGAGCATATTTAGATTTATTGTTTAGTCTTTAAGTGCTAATTTCGATTCATATCACATAGAAGAGTACATTATTTTAAGGCGATTTCATCTTCGGTAGAATGTTCTAATATACCAATCGAATTAAGTTGAAATATATATTTTATATAAAATAACTTGTGCGTTCCTATCCTATCTAGTAAAAACTTTAACGTAATGGTTAGCGATGCGAATATGGATCTATTCAACACAAGCTTAAGTACTTTCTAAATTGTAGGTGGTAAAGCCACGCTGAAGCTGTAACTGTTTTTTCCACACAGAAATGTAAACAACATAAATACCCACGTGAAGTAACAGTGCTTGCATTTTTGCATTTCGTTTGGTCTGTGAGAGCGTGGAAGATCCACCTCTCTCCCTCTAGCTTCCTCAATCCGTCCCCACCAACACAGGCTGGCAACGCACTTGCGACTCTTCTGATGTTGCTGGTGTCAATTGACGGTGGTGATACTTAACATTAGTTGACCCACCTGTTTGTTAGCCTGATAGATAAGATAAGACAAAGGAGCAGTGTAATATCACATTGTGTCATCAAAATATTAATCGCTTCTTCGGCAAAATATTAGATATAGAGTTATTATTAAACAGAGAGAGACTAGATATATTTTGTCTTACAGAAACTTGGCTTAAGCCTAATAAAATGTTATTTAATGTACCTCATTTTTCAGTTGCCAGTGTTTTTAATAGAACAGTCACTGTCGGTGGTGGTTGTATTATATTATTTAAAACTAATTTAAAATATAAAGAGAGAAAAGATATATGTAGTCTCTCAATAGATCGTATTTGTGAAGTGGCATGTGCAGAGATGGATAAATTTATCATTCTTTGTATTTATAGACCTCCATCATCAAGTATTCACCAATTCTTACAAAAAATTTAGGAAATTCTTACAAAAATATTTAATAGTAATAAGAAAGTTTTAATCTGTGGTGACTTCAATATAGATATTTTAAACGCGTCGCCAGAGGTCACTATGTTCACACCGTTACTTAGGTCGTTTAATCTGCATCCTCTTTCTAATGAGCCAACCAGATGTACGTCTCAAACTGCATCTTGTATTGATAATGTTTTTACTGACTTCAAAACCGTTGGCGGCAGTATTGTTACTGGGTACGGTCTGTTCACAAAGGATTCCTTGTTAAAATTAATTTTGATAAACCTAGCAGTGAATATAAGAAAACAACTAGGCTTATATCCAAAACTAGATTAGGTCTTTTAAATCTTAATCTTGCACAACATTTATCTTTCAAGGCCTTTATTAATCAAGATCCAGATAGTGACTATGGCAGCTTATTTAATATCATAAGCACTGAATTTAGTAAACATTGCCCAAGAAAGGTTATTAGTGTAAAGAAAGTAAAAGAAATTAGTGAATGGGCAACTACAGGTATTAAAATAAGTAGAGATCGTTTGTATGATCTATATTATAAGAGATCACTAACAAATAGTGAATCATTTCATGCTTATGTTAGGAATTATTCATAAAATTTTAAACGTGTTTGTTTAGCTGCCAAAGCAACATTTTAGGGAACAAAATGCTCGAGTCTAGAAATAAGACCAAGACTGTCTGGCATATAATAAATAAAGAATTAGGAAAAAATAAAATAAATGATGAATCATTTAATCTAAGTGTCGACGGAGTGCGTATTTCAAACAGTTCAGAGTTAGCAACTGTTTTCCAAGATTATTTCACTAATATATCTTCACAAATAACAATGAGTATGACATCATCAGCTCAGGGTGCCGCAGCTCTTTTAAAGAATATGAGTGCACCTACAAATTCAAAATTTAAATTCTCATCTATTAGTGCAGGTGAAATAATAAGGACATTTAAACAATTAAATTTAAAACACACCGAAGACGTATGGGGAATGTCGGTAATAGTAATACAGTCCTTAATCATCACTATTTCACCACATTTGGCCAATATATTTAATCAATGTATATTAAAAGGAACCTTCCCTAATCTAATGAAAGTAAGCAAAGTGGTTCCTTTGTTTAAATCAGGTAGCAGAAGTAGTCTTGGAAATTATAGACCTATTTCTGTACTTCCGTCGATAAGTAAAATTTTTGAAAAGATAATGCTTAAACAATTGGTAGAATATTTTACAGTGCAAAAGTTTCTAGATGGTCGACAGTTTGGTTTCACAAAATCGAAATCTACTACTGACGCTGGTGCAACGCTCATAAATCATATACCACCTGGGAGGATTCGCAGGATGCAATTGGTGTGTTTTGCGATTTATCTAAGTCATTTGATTGCGTTGACCATAGTAAGCTTATTCTTAAATTAAAACACTATGGTATTTGTGGATCTTCTTTCGACCTTCTAGTCTCTTATTTAAAAGATCGCTGTCAAAAAGTTAACATACATGGAGTAACCTCAGCGGGATCATTTACGCGAATTGGTGTACCACAGGGGTCTATTTTAGGGCCGTTCTTGTTTTTAATATATATAAACGATCTACCGCTAGTGGTTAACAACTCTGCTGACATGGTACTTTTTACGGATGACACTTCTCTAATATTTAAAGTGAAAAGGATAGATTCAGAGGTTGGGCATCTGAATAATACTTTAAATGAAATTTGTCATTGATTTGCGTTGAATAATTTATTGTTAAATACATTTAAAACGAAATGTTTTAAATTTACATTTACTTTACTCAATGTTAGACAGGTTGATAGTAGAATCAAGATCGAAGGGAATCTAGTAGGGTTAGTTGACAATACTGTATTCTTGGGAATTACATTAGATTCCAAATTACAATGGGGCCCTCACATAAAAAAATGGCGGGCAGATTAAGTTCTGCTGCATTCGCAATACGGAAAATTCGCCAGCTTACAGATATTGCCACTGCTAGGTTAGTCATCTTCGCTTACTTCCATAGCATAATATCTTACGGTATTCTGCTGTGGGGTACGGCTGCTGAGGTAGACACCATATTTTTATTACAAAAACGGGCCGTTCGAGCAATATATAATATGCGACCTCGCGAATCATTAAACACGAAATTCCAGGAATTCGGTATCTTAACTCTACCCTCCCAATACATTCTTGATAATTAAATGTATGTCCGTAAAAACTTTGAAAAACTGAATTTAGTAAAAGACCGGCATAATGTAAATACTTGAAACTGTAATAAACTGGTCGTCCCATGTTTCAGACTTAATAAAACCAGTAATAGTTTCTTAGATAACAGTTTTAGGTTTTACAATAAAGTCCCAAAACATGTTACCGATTTGCCGGACTGCAAATTTAAGCGCCATGTCAAGCGGGTGTTAGCGTCAAAAGGATATTATAGAGTGGATCAGTATGTGAACGATAGTGATGTCTGCAATTGACTCCTCTCTGTGCATCCACTATAAGCTGTATGATGTATTTAAATGTATGTAAAAAAAAATGTACCCGATCAAGTTCCTTGCTGGTTCTTCTCGATGACTGGGTTGTTTCCGAACCTGTGGTAGTTTTTGACGTTCATGAGCGCCTTATTAGGGCCTAAACTGAATAAAGAATTTTTGATTTTGATTTTGATTTTAGAAAAAAAAATCTGATTTATAACTTCCTTCTCTGTACCTATATTTCTTATAGATAGATGCGAAAACTTGTAACTGGTCTCTTGTAAATAACCATCGACCATGTCTGAATATGTAATTTAATTCTTTTATTTAGCTGTTAGTTTTCCTAAGAATTTAGAACCTATATTAATATTATAAAACTGAAGAGTTTATTTAATTGATCGCGCTATTCTCAGGAACTACTGGTCCGATTTAAAAAATTCTTTCACTGTATTTGATAGCTCTTTTATCGAGGAAGACTATAGGCTATAAATCAGACTAATACGAATAGGAGTGGAACAACAATTTAAAAATATTTACACTTTCTACGTAAACGAAGCCGTGAATCAAAGTTATCGTTCGCTCAAGCTAATTATTCCATGCGTACGAATCGCGGGTACAAGTTAGTAATAAATAAAGTAAATCTTACAGTAAGCCTGAGATTTTGTTAAGATAAAATGTTGATGGACAGTAACACCCTCAGGCATCAAACTCATGAAGATAATGCGTCTGTATTTACCGTACGATTAGTAGAGTACTGCACTATATTGGTATGTTTACATGTAAGACAATATTTTCGCACAATTGTCTTTATAAAAGCTAAATAGTATCTTTTCTATGTACATATATTGCTTTATCTGATAAAGAGAAAATACTAGTTTATTGTTTAGGAGTCTTGTTGAGTCTATACTAATATTATAAAGCTAGAGAGTTTGTTTGGTTGAACGCTCTAATATCAGGAACTACTGGTTTGATTTGAAAATTTATCTCAGTGTTATATAACCCATTCATCGAGGAAGGCTGTAGGCTATATCATCACCGTAAGACCAATAGGAGCGGAGCACAGATGAAGAATGTTTCGAATCGTTTTTTTTCCTTTTGACAACTTTTCCTGCGTTGTAGTGTAAGCCCAAAGTATCTATTCCACGCAGACGAATTCGCGAGCAGAAGCTAGTATAAAATAAAGATATTTTTTTTAAATGTATATAATACCTTCTTATTTTATTCTTTGCTGATAATGACGAATATGAATCAAAATTATGCGTCATCTGTTAATTAACCTTCGAGTTCTAAAGATGCAGTTTAAGCATCGCTGCAAATATCTTAAACCTTTCAGCCATATATAAAAATCCAGTGTCACATTATTTGTACATGATGAACCCGGAAACTTACAAACTCCTTTCACAGAAAACTGACATGAAGTAATAGTACTTGCTTTGTTGCGTGTCGTTCGGTCAGTGAGAGCGTTGAGGACCCACCTCCTTTCCCCTACCCTACCCTCTCCTCTTCTCCCTCCCCCTTTCCCCATTCCTCACAAACATAGGCCGGCAATGCACTTGCAACTCCCCTGGTGTTGTTAGCGTCTTTGGGCGGTGGTGATCACTTAACATCAGGTGACCCGCCTGTTCGTTTGCCTCCTATAATATAAAAAAAACTACTCAACTGATCTTCATGCGAGATAGCTTTTTTGTATAAATTGGTGCTACTTGAGAGATAGGATAACTTATATTTCAATTAATGGGCTAAATGTTTTTTTAATTACAAATTAAATTATTGTCAATGTTGATTATTGTTATTAGTTGTAAGTTTTATCAGTGTCCAACAGATGGCGCTTTAAAGTGATTTGTTGACAAATAGCTGTAGGACTAGCTATTATAGATATTTCATAGAAAGCGCCACGTTTTATTTTGAATTTATTTTTCAAGTATAATGTTATAGTGTAATAAGTTATAGTGCATGAGCTTGTTCTGTATCACATTTTTAAGCTAACTCACTACCCGATAATACCAAATACTTTAGCATAATTTTAATTCAACTTGTAATAACTAAGTCACAGCGATGCAAGGCCTGATCAGATAGTATCATTTTATTTAGTTTTATAAATATGCGTTGTAGCTACAGTATCCAAATAGGCACTGACACGAAGTTTTTACTGTCCATCAACATGATAAAGCATTTTTACACCAATATCTACCTGACATAGTTACCACAAATGAACGAAGGAGTTTTACTTCTCTGGTTTTTTTTTTTTTTTTTTTTTTTTATAGTAGCACGGCAAAGTGACTGCACTGTGCCTAATGGTAAGCACAGTGCAATCCAAAAACAACGGCGACTGCCGAGAAATACGTCATCCTTCGTCGGTCGTCGCTGTCATGCCGGCCTGCGTAAATGCCTCTTCAAGTTACGCTTGAAGGACCCCATATTATAAGAAGGAGGGAACACACTAGCTGGGAGATTGTTCCACAGCTTCACGGTACGGCAAAGATAGGATGTTGCGAACTTTTTGGTTCGAGCCCATATAGGGTTTACCGTAAAACTGTGGCTCCGTAGACCAGCGCGCGTGGTTCGGTTGTGAAAAGGAGAAGAAGGGATTAAATTGAACAACTCTGCAGAACACTCGCCATGATACAGGCGGTAGAACACGCTCAGTGAGGCAATGTCCCTGCGCAGTTGAAGCGGCTCTATAAACTCTGTAATGTCTGCATCATTAACAATGCGGACAGCCCGTCTCTGCAACCTGTCCAAGGCTTCCAGTAGGTACTTCGCGGAACCATCCCAAAGGTGCGAACAGTATTCCACGGAAGGCCGAACTTGTGCCTTGTAAAGAAGATATAACTGATCAGGCGTGAAAAACCGTCGCACCTTGTTCAAAATTCCGAGTCTCCGAGATGCAGTGGAGATTACGCTCCCGATGTAGTCCCTGGGATTAAGGTCGCTGCGAATATCTATACCCAAGATATTGAGACTGTCTCGCATTGCGAGCGAGATGTTCTGAAGAGTAGGAAGGGGGGTAAAAGGAGATGTCTTGCATGTAAACGCGCACACCTGTGTTTTGTTAGCATTAAACTCGACCAAATTACTTGCTCCCCATATTGATATGCGATGCAAGGACCGGTCGAGCTCAATGATGAGGTCTTGCCGTCTCTTTTCTGTTTCTCCCCGACCGCAAGAAGGCTTGCTGTAATATAACTCATGGATGGTACTATCGTCTGCATAGCAATGAATACGGCCTAAAGGCAACATATCATTGATATGCAGAAGAAACAGAGTAGGTGAAAGTACAGAGCCTTGAGGAACTCCAGCGTTTACTGACATGAGCTGCGAATCACATCCTTCAACAAGAACACGAATTCTGCGCTCATGCAGAAAGCTAGAGATCCACTTGCATAAGTTGTCGGGGAGTCCGTACGCTGGAAGCTTGGAGAGAAGACCACGGTGCCAGACCCTATCAAAGGCTTTGGCAATGTCGAGACTGATTGCCAAGGCCTCGCCGTGCTTGTCAATTGCCTCCCCCCAGCGATGCAGCATGTATGCCAGAAGATCACCCGTTGATCGGTTTTGGCGAAAGCCATATTGTCGATCATTAATCAATGAGTGATCTTCCAGGTAGCGGACAAGCTGGGTGTTGATGATCCGTTCCATGATCTTGCACAACACTGAGGTTACGGCAATTGGACGATAGTTATTAGGATCTGACCGGTCCGGTGGTATTTTTAATAAATAAACGTTAAATTTTCATTATTTCTAATAGCACAATCGAATACGTACCACCTGTGGTACGCGCCGCCAGAAAAGAGTCTAGTGCGGGCCACCGGTGGTACGCGCAGGCGTGAACGTGTTAAGTAATTCCAGAACTATTAAAAAGAATAAGCAAACTGAGCAATAATCTTATATATTTAAACAAAACAGTAAATGTACATAATAATATATTTTATATCCAACGTCAATAATTCAAATATGTGACGTTTTAATATAATTGAAGATAGGTGAAAACGGAGGAGGCGGCATTTTGCCCAACTCCTTCTGCCACCGTAGCCGGATCTGAGGGGATGTAGTCGGGGGCTCATCCCCTCATTGCACAGGTCCGGCCGACGAGGGGAGGTAGCTGGTCTGTACCCATCTGCCGGGCGGACCGTTGGGGCGGCTATCTAAGGGGAATAGCTTAGCACGATCTCTTGCCACCGCAACACTACGGTCGGTCGGTACACCGTGGGGTTTTAGTCCGTGCAAACCGGACATAACTCATCCTCTCCCCCGGGAGGGTGGTTATCAATAAGGGAATTTCCCACGTTAAAAAAAGGTGATCAGTATCGGGTGCAGTGTTACAATTAAATAATTTCAACAATAGAACATGTTAAAAATTGAACAGAATATTTATTTAAATTATTGGATCATTTTGAATTGAGTCATGACTCATTTTGATTGCTCTATCTAGCAAGCGTCCTTTTCATTATCCCTACTCCACGATCGGATGTAACGCTACATGCGATAGGTGTATGAAAAAATTGTAGCGATGGAAGAAATATTTCACTTATATATTTGTATTATTTAAAATGTAAAAGGTTATCTAAATGTTAAATTTAACCCAAATCGTTAGAGCTGTTTTAGAAATTTACGAAATAAATTCATATATTTATATATGTACCACTAATCTAGTGGTTGACATTCGAGGATAATTTTTCAAGTTTCAAAATTAAGGGATACAAGGAACTCTCTAAAACAATAATAAAATGCGCGAATAGCTACAAAATAAAGAATATCCATAGCGCAATGAATCAGAAAAAGCTTTTTTTTTATATCAAAGGAGGCAAACAAACTAGTGGGCCACGTGATGTTAAGTGATCACCACCGTCCATAGACACTAGCGACATCAGGGACGTCACAAGTGCGTTGCCAGCCTGTATATGGGAGAAGGGGGAGGGGAAGGAAAGGCAAAGAAGGAAAGAGGAAGGGACGTAAGCATCCGGCTCTCTCACTGACCGAACGTTACTGAACCTTTTTTTTTCTCGAACTGACTACGCTATTGGCCTTATTTTTTTAACCTTCACAACTTCACCTGACTACGCTACTGAACTGTTTTACCGTCGTTTATTTATATGTAAATACAAGATTACCATTATCACTGTGTTCATAGGTCAAACAGAGGACCTATAAAAGAGATAACATGTACAATAATTCAACCAGTTCTTCTGACTCAGTATAATATAAAATTTTAAAATGAATTATTCAGTGATTATTTTCCTGTTCGTGCTGGTGGCCGTATCTTCAGCCGAATGGAAAGTTTACCCTCGTGGATGCATCTATATCAATGGACGATGTACGGTAACTCTTTTCCTCTTTTTTTAAGCCAAAAGGCAGCAAACAGGCTGACGGCCCACCTGATGGTAAATGGTTTCCGTCGCCTATGAATTATCTGCAATACCAAGGGTATCGCTGTTGTGTTGCCGACCTTGAAGAGCGCGTTTCAGTCCCTTCTTGAAGAGCCCCATATCATAGCCCTGAGGAAAAACCGTGCTGGGCAACCCATTCCACAACACTAGCGTACGCTAGGTTCGAGAGAACCTCACGGTAGTCGCGATTTTGCTAGCTTTTAAGGTGTGTGGATGAGCAGCCAACCAGCGACGGGAAGTGCTAGTTTGAAAAGGTGGAGAGGGCACCATATCACCTCTGCAACTTTCTAGTTAAAATTTCCTAAACCGCATTGAGTATTATTTTTACGTAAGTACGGCCATATTGAAGCTGAAGCGATTAAATGAATGGGTTGGCTCGTCCAGGGCAGTACCACCCTTCTCACAGAAAACTGACGTGAAATAACAGTGCTTGCATTGTTGTGTTTCGTTCGGTCAGTGAGAGTGCCGGAGGCCCACCTCCCTTTCTCTTTCCTTCTTTCCCTTTCCTTTCCCTCCCCCTCTCCCATATACAGGCTGCCAATGCACTTGCGACTTCCATGATGTCGCTAGTGTCTATGGACGGTGGTGATCACTTAACATCAGTTCATTTGCCTCCTTTGATATAGAAAAAAATATATATTGCGCTTGCGAGGCTTGCGTTATACTAGCAACGCATAGCATAGGGGAACAAGCACACAGACACAGGTACACATAATATTGATATTTTGCAGCTCAACATACGTTTTTTTTTTTTTTCTTTTTTGGGGTGAGCGGGTGTCACCCCTCGTGTGTTCACCTCAGCCGCGGGTAAGCCGAGACCTTTTCAGGACAAAGTTTCTTCCAACGGGTTATTTGGTCTTATCTAAAAATATTCGATGTGTTCTACTGCTCTCACCTTCCAGCTCCTGCACTCTCTTTTCCTTCTGTGCATGTTTCTATCTTTCTTCCTCGCATTTGGCATCTATATCTAAATAGGAGTCCAAAGCTGGATCTTTCTCTGATTTCAACATACGTTTCATTCATTAGACTTTATAAATATAACTATAGGTATATAACTATTATTCGGATTGCCTACATATATGAAAATAAAATCAATGTTAATAATTTAAATATAAAAATTATGAAATTTAAATATTGTCATTTACATACGGAATTAATTTAAAAATTCAAAAAAGTACACGGTTATTTCTTTATTTCCAGATTTCACATCCGCCAACACTATGCCACGACTTTTTCTTAAATTTTATATGTAGTATTAAAAAGAATAGAACTTCGTTGCTAAATTGTATTTTAGTTTTCATTTTAAAGTAAAAACTTCTTATGAGATGGTTTTAAAATTTTGATCGACATACTTTTTATGTGTCGAAAAATGGTGGGTAAACACTAAACTAGAGTCGTAGCAGTACCTGGCTTGCTCGGGTTTTAAAGCACAGTGAGACGTACACTCCTCTCGCTTTATTTTCCAATGTTTCACTAGCACTGCTTGGGAACTACATACAAATTGTGTGTATGAATAGTAAGCTTAGTTTCATTCCATTCTTTTTTAACATATATGCATGCCCGTGCTCACTCTCGAGAAACTCTCTTTTATGCTGCCATGAAGGGGCGGTCCTCACTCGATTCCGCACAAACGTCGCGTTTCTTCCGGCAGCATCTCGAACCTAAGTCGCGACTGGATGGAGCCCTCATTTCACATCCAACATATGTATGAATAGCTTAGAATAGTTTACCTAGGTTAGAATCGCGGTATCGACAAGAGCTCAAACCGAGGTGTGCCGTGCACCCTTGAGCTAGTTGTCTAAATAAAATCAGCTTAGTGCCCTGAGCGCTCGCCTTAGTAGTCCGGTAAAGGCTTTCCCAGCCTAACAGAGTAGTCGATTTAAAAAAAAAGGAAACTCAGTATTTAGCGGGATCTTGGAATGTCATGTAGTGGATTTTATATTTTATCCAAAATCTTGTGTTATTTGGTTGTAGATTTTGTAATATTGTTGGTATTTTACGTAATATAATTTTATTATTATGCATAAGTGAAGTGGATGGGAAATAATACCAAGAAGCATGAATTCCGAATTGCCACAAAAACTCCCAGGAAATTTCTAACAAAACGCCACCATCTTGTTCGAACATCGAAATGATCTCTAGAAACTTGTAATATCACAGCCTACTTACTCAATTTTGGTGGTTCTTTTTTATGCTACGATACCACAATGGTTTTTAGCCTTAATTTAATTTGGTAGGTCGCACTGCTCTTAGGATTTATTTTTTTGTAATTCACATATGACAATATCAAATTGTCAGCATCACAACACCTCATATTTTTTATTCAATTTGTTTTGTTACATTCGTGACAAAATAAGATCTGTAGCAGGATAACATTGGCAGTAATAATCTAATATTGGATTGGGTGCCAAAAAAAAGAATTCTTCTATATCATATAGGAGGCAAACCTGTTGTTAAGCGACCACCGCCGCCCATAGACACTAGCAACCCCAGAGGTGCGTTGCCAGCCTGTATTTGGGGAGAATGGTTAGAGGAAGGGAGAGGAGAGGAGAGATGGGTCTCCGGCGCACTGCAAGCACTGTTACTTCACGTCGGTTTTCTGTGAGAGGGTGGTGCTACCCCGAGCGAGCCGACCCATTCATGCTGAAACAAAAAATAGTTTCAGCGTGGCACTACCACCTTAAAAAACTATTAAAACAAGCTGTTTGTTCTCGGAAGAGGTTAGAATCTTGCAGACTTACTTTTCTTATTTGGGCGACTATTAATTCTACGGATAATAGAAGCATCTCCGTTAGTTTTAAACAGTGATTTACAACTATTTTCATTACAAGATCCCCTAAGAATGTAAAATAATTTAAATTAATATCAAAGTATCTGGGCGACCGAGCCTAGCTCGGTTCTTTAGAAATCATTTTTTACTTAAAATAAACTGTTAGTTTTGCAACACGGAATCATCATTTTTTCACATAAAAAAATATATTAAAAATATTAGATATCTCTCTTATAATTATAAAGATAAAATTATTTATTTAATCAAAATAAATTGTTAGGTTTGCCTCACAAAATTACCATATTTTGCAGAAAATAAAATATATACACTCGGATCCGAACTGGGGTTACACGGATTTTTGTAGCGAGCAATTTCCATCTCAGCTACTTTTGTTTTGACAGCGGCGGCGAAAATTACCTTCATATATATTTTTTCATTGCCTGAAATCTCAGTTATAAAAGTTTTTTATGAATAAAATCTAGCTAGATCGATTTATCGTCCCCGAAACTACTTACATACTAAGTTTCACAGTAATAGATGACGCCGTTTTCGAGATCTGAATATATACAAATATACAAGAATTGCTCGTTTAAAGGTATTAGATATATACAACATTTTTATCTTTTTTCCTTGTTAGAGGTCGGTGAAATTTATAAATGACTAGAGGTCCTGGCAGATGTTATCCCGCACTGATAATAATAAAAAACCTTATTATATACAAAATCAAAATTAAAAATACTATATTCAGTTTAGGTCCTAATAAGGCGCCTATGAACGTTAAAAACTACCACCGGTTCGGAAAACAACCCAGCCTTCGAGAAGAACCGGAAAGAAACTCGATCGGGTACATTTTTTTTACATATATTTCCAATACATCATACAATAGCTTATAGTGGATGCACAGAGAGGAGTCAATTCCAGACATCACTATCGTTCACATACTGATCCACTCTATAATATTCTTTTGACATTAACACCCGCTTGACATGGCTCTTAAATTTACAGTCCGGCAAATCGATAACATGTTTAGGGACTTTATTGTAAAACCTAACACTGTTACCTAAGAAACTATTACTGGTTTTCCTAAGTCTGAAACATGAGACGACCAGTTTATTACAGTTTCTAGTATTTACATTATGCCGGTCTTATACTAAATTCAGTTTTTCAAAGTTTTTACAGACATACATTAAATTATCAAGAATATATTGGGAGAGTAGAGTTAAAATACCGAATTCCTGGAACTTCGTTTTTAATGATTTGCGAGGTCCCATATTATATATTGCTCGAAATGCCCGTTTTTGTAATAAAAATATGGTGTCTACATCAGCAGCCGTACCCCACAGCAGAATACCATAAGATATTAAGCTATGGAAGTAACCGTAGTAGACTAACCTAGCAGTGGCAATATATGTAAACTGGCGAATCTTACGTATTGCTAATGCAGTGGAACATAATCTGCTCGAAATTTTGTTAATACCTTAACCTTCCTCATAGATCACTTTATCTAGTAACAACCGCATGAAAATCCATTCAGTTGTTTTTGAGTTTATCGCGAACAGACAGTGGCAGGGGACTTCATTTTATAATATGTTGATTCACTGAAATGTGAATGTAAGTCATAAGTATATTTTCTTGTTAGTTTAGGTGACCTATAATTACATTTTCCTAATAATTATTAAAAAAAAAATGACTTTGTTTTTTTATCACTAAGCTGTTGCGACCACTTTACTTAGTTTTTGCGTCCCACACTTTGAAAAATACTCTTAAATGAATAATTAAGGAAAGAATGCCCATTTAGCACCGGGTCGGTATCCAGTAAAACTGTCTTTAATAATAACTCTAAGCGTATAAACATAGTGAATAAACAATATTCATATACTTGTTTTGTGTTAACAATATATGGTCGTATAATATAACGAAAAACGTGCACATTAACAGGTTTCCAGAACTCGTTGGAAGATATAATGAACCTGCTATATCCGTGGTTTCGCTCGCGTGAATCATTAAATTATAGTATCTATTTATTGATATTTTTTTAACGTTTTCAAGTATTATATAATTCATTATATGGGTGTATATATTAAATATTTTACATATATAACATTTATTAAAAAAAAAACAACGTTGCAAACTGAATAGGTGAATTATAGGTGGTAGAGCCACGCTGACGCTATTACCAGTAACCCAGCTTTAGCATGAATGGGTCGGCTCGCCCGAGTTATTACCACCCACAGAAATACCAATTTGAAGTAAGAGTACTTGCATTGTTGCGTTTCGTTCGGTCAGTTAGAGCGTCGAAGGCTTATCACACAAGCACAACAAACACAAGCAGGCAACACACTTTCGACTCCCCTGGCATTGCTGTTGTCTATGGACAGCAGTGACCACTTAACATCAGGTGAACCGCTTGTTCGTTTGCTTCCTATGAAAAAAAAAGAGAATGCCATAACAAAATTGTTTTATTATTTAAAAGTTTTACACAAATGATTAAAAAATACAACAGAATATCAACTTGACGCGGTGTTCCAAGTGGTTACCCATCCAAATACTTCATAAAAATCAGGCAAATCCGTTTCCGACTTATAACCTAATTAACGGACAAACAGACGGAGTGAATTTACCTTATATAATACACAATAAAGGTCGCGAAGACCTATTTATATATCAAACAGGTTTTATATACAACAGTAGAGAAACTCGCTTGATAACGTCCAGTCGTATTATCGTCGAACTCGTAATGAAGTATTTAGCGTTCATGGCTCTTGTTACACTGGTCGGGTTTTCAACGGCCGCAGTCACAAAAGGACATGATCGTGGTTGTCGCTACATCTTGGGAACCTGTGAGTGTATATTTGAAAACTATTCCATCTAATTTTGTAAATACGAATGTTAGTAGCTATAAACAAAAAAAAAAGACAATCTGTCGAGAAACAGAAGAGGAAATGGAACTGAACTGTTTTGTTATTGCCTTTTTTTTATATCAAAGGAGGGAAACGAACTGGTGGGTCACGTGATGTTAAGCGATCACCACCGTCCATAGACACTAGCGACATCAGGGACGTCGCAAGTGCGTTGCCAGCCTGTATATGGGAGAAGGGGGAAGGGAAGGAAAGGGAAAGAAGGAAAGAGGAAGGGACGTGGGCCTCCGGCCCTCTCACTGACCAAACGAAACACAACAATGCAAGCACTGTTATTTCACGTCGGTTATCTGTGAGAGGGGTGGTACTACCCCGGAGGAGCCGACCCATTCATGCTGTAACCAATAATAGCTTCAGCGGGGCTCTACCACCTACATGTACTAGTGGTCGCCCTGTGCTCCACATATGACCATAATTTATTGGCTTAAGGCTGGTAATATCGCTTTACAATATCAGTTAATTATTGAAGTATCTATTAATGTATATTATCTATACTAATATTATAAAGAGGAACAGTTTGTGAGTTTGTGATGTTGTAGGGGGTAATCTCAGGAACTACTGGTTCGATTTTGAAAATTCTTTTACCAAAAAAAGCCACGTTATTCATGAGTGCCATGGATATATTAATTTTCGGTCGCTCTAAATTTTACCATCATTTTATTTATTTATAGTCAAATTATCTCGATGTTATGCATATACTATAATATGTATTTATATCTAAATTTGTATCTAATACCTTTAAACGAGCAATTCTTGTATATTTTTATATTTGTATATATTCAGGATCTCAGAAACGGCGTCATCTATTTCCGTGAAACTTAGTATGTAGGTAGTTTCGGCAACGATAAATCGATCTAGCTAGATTTTATTCATAGAAAACTTTTTTTAACTGAATTTTCAGGCAATAAAAATATAAAGGTAAATTTCGCCGCCGCTGTCAAAACGAAAATAGCTCAGATGGAAATCGGTTGCTTCGAAAATCCGTGTAACTCCAGTTCCAATCAGAGTGACAGCAGAATATATCTTTTTAATTATTTTTTTTTGGAAGAAATTGTTAATTATATAAGGCAAACCTGACAATTTATTTAAATTTAAAAATGTTTTGTTATAATATAGAACCGAGCTGGGCTCGGTCGCCCAGGTACTTCATCATAATAATCAGAGCGGTCGAAAAGTTTGGCGACGTATTTCAATCTCTCTTTCAATTATTCTTCTTCACGGTCGTGATAACAAACAATGGTTACTTTACATATTCGATAAGAAACGGTCATTTTAGCAATTTTATTGTATGAAATTATAATGTGTTTTAATTATGTCCAATAATGAATATGAATGAATCATTTTTTATTGAATACTAGCTTTGCCTGCCACTGCACTTCGCACACGTTTTTTCCTCCGAATTGCCTTCGTCTCCTAATTCTATTTTTCAAACCATAAAATGTAATTTCTAGAAGTATTATTGAATATTCTTATAGGCTATTAATGAAGAGATATCGAATTCACCCCGTGTATAAATAAGGTTGTCGTACAGATACAAGATAGAAGTAAAACTTGTGTATAACGAGGAATTATTTTCATTAAAAAACACAACAAAACACTCTACTGGACACAGTGTATATTCCTACCATTTTTGTCACACAAATTTGTTGTCGGTAAGAATTTAAAAGCTCTTTCATTAGAAGCTTTATTTCAAAATTAGAAATAGTCATAAGGACTGTCGGCAGAAGTGAAATCTTAAAACAATGGAATATTATATTCACACAGGCCGCTACGCTACGTGTGACTAGTCTGGCGCAAGCGTAATACATCATGAGCATGTCGAATTCATCGGTGACGCGAACTCATAAGTTTTCTCCTACCTAAAATCGCTCGGCACGGCTAATAACCATAATAATGAAAAATATCTAATAAAACTGTCATTTAATACCAAGCTAATATAGATTACAGTACAGTAAACAAACATAACTAAAAATATATTTATTAAAGACAAGTTCAACACGCTCGGGAATTGAACCCGGAAACTCTTGATTAGATATTAAAGTTAACGAAGCAAAGTAAGTTCGAAAGTATGGAGATGATTCATGCTCAGATATTTTCTGCCGTGCCCAGTAAGGACAGGGCGTAATAATAATTAGATAGAAATTTAGCAGAAAAAAAAATAATTTAAGTTTCGATTTTAAGTTTCGTGAAGCCCTGTGCGAAGTTTTAAGTTACAAAAATGTGCGAACAGGTGACTCCTGTCAGAAACAAAGTGCCATATGCGTTTTCTTCGACTCGGAATGTAATTCGATATGGAACTTTATATTGCTTATATTTGTTATTTTGTCACGTAAGAAAAAAACGTTATGCCTCTTCGTACGTTTTTGTTTCTTTGTTTAATCTGATTATTTTATTTATTTCAACTAAGAATAAAATTATAAAGATTAATTTAATATCTTACGGGAAAAAATATATACAAAAAATTTGACATAAAATTGGGAATTTCAAATTAGATAAGGGTGCTGATTAAAAAAAAAATGCAAATAAGTTATAATGGAATTTTCACCTGTTCAAAATTGAGGCAGCGTATACATTACAGTAGGAACATATAGAGAGAAAGTTGCATAGAAGAATAGAGACTCAGAAAAATAACAATTTCTCCTTACGTGACGTTTTCTACCAGATTATCATCTCCGACCTATATATGTAACCCAGATTATAATCCGAATACTCCTCTATCCACAAGGAAAAAATCACGTTAAAATCAATTCAGCCGTTTCCGAGACTATCTGGGTTAAAGAACAAAGACTTCAGTTTTATTTATATACACGAAAAATTAAACCTAAATAATATATGAGTGTTTATAAGTGTATTTAATTAATTTAGTGAACTAATTGCTTATATCATTATAAACTAAATATTCAGCGCTATACAGTATTCCCCAATACACCATGAGTGTACAATCAGGTACCTTGCGGTGGCCCTGACGTTCTGGAGACTTAAGTAATAAATGGCTATGTATGTATGCCACGGCCCTGCCTTCACCTACAAAGATCAATATCATTTTCTAGAATGAATATAATTATTACAATTAATGATATCAACCTTATAATAAATCTTTTCAGTACTTGTAAATCGTATTAAATTATCGGTTATGAATTGTCTTTTTTTTGCCTGATGATAAGCACAGTGCAATCCAAAAACAATAGCGACCACCGAGTGATACACTATCCATCGCCGGTCGCCACTGTCATACCGGACTGCAAAAAGCTGGACATGCACAGGCTGATCCCGAAACGCGACGCGCAGAAGCGAGTCACTATTACGGGCTTTTTCGCCATGTACATGGTGGTTGCGACCCAGTCGGGCTGTAAAACCCTACCACCTCGCTTTCGCCATTGCCTCGTTCGTTATTCAGCAGGGTGCACCACGTGCAGGTGAGGTTGGCTTGGGTGTCTCAAGTGTTATGATGTTATTCGACACCCCTTATATCTAATACCTTTAAACGAGCAATTCATGTATATTTTTTATATTTGTATATACTCAGGATCTTCGAAACGGCATCATCTATTTCCGTGAAACTTAGTATGTAGGTCGTTTCGGGGACGACAAATCGATCTAGGTAGATTTTATTCATAGAAAACTTTTTTTTATTGAGATTGTAGACAATGAAAAAATATAGCTAGAACATGAAGGTAAATTTTGGCGCCGTTGTCAAAACAAAAATAGCTCAGATGGAAACTGGTCGTCTCGAAAATCCGCGCAACCCCAGTTCGAATCCGAGTGTATATTTTTTTTTTTTTGTAATGTAAACCTAACAATTAATTTTAATTAAATAAATAAATTTATCATTATATAAGAGAGATATATTTTTTAAATATTTTTTTCATGTAAAAAAATGCTAATTTTGTGAGGCGAAACTAACAATTTATTTTAATTTAAAAATGATTTTTAAAGAACCGAGCTGGGCTCGGTCCCTTTGTACTACTGTTTAATGACGCATTGTTACAAAGTAGTTACTGCCCGCGGTTTCTTATTGTTCTTGATTTTTTTTAAATTGAATCTTTATCATCAACTCAACTCAATATCAGCAGTAGTTGTCATTTTATTGGTTTTAAGTTGTTTATTTTAGAATTAATAATTACTGCTGATCCCCTATGGAAACGAATTAATATATAAGACAATCAAGTCACGTGCATAGCTCAATTGTATTGTAATTTCGGTAGGTGGTAGAGCCAGGCTGAAGTTATTACTGGTATCAGCATGAATGGGTCGGCTCGTCCGGGGTAGTACCACCACTCTAACAGAAAACCGACGTATAATAACAGTGTTTGCATTGTTGTGTTTCGTTCGGTCAGTGAGAGCGCCGGAGGCCCACCTCCCTTCCTCTTTCCCTTTCCTTCAATATATACAGGCTGGCAACGCTCTTACGACTTGATGTCGATAGTGTCTATGGACGGTGGTGATCACTTAACATCACGTGACCCACCAGTTCGTTTGCCTCCTTTGATATAAAAAAAATGTTGAGATGAATTCCCCTTTTAAAACTTTGATTTCTTAATTTTTACCATATACAAGAACTGAACACATTTATATTATGTTTTCAGTGACTTTAAACATTTTTTGCTCATATATATAACAGTAACATTCAAATAGACTTTATGCTACAACCTCGAAATCCGTTTTTGAGGTTATACCACATATGTTACGAGAAGTTTTTAGGTTATTTCTGTCTTGAAACGGTAATGTCGGGGGCTGATATAGCAGGAGTTAGTTAATAAACAATTTCTTTCAATATTAGTAAGCGAATAGCGGTTGCATAGTTTGGTATTAAAAAAATGGCAAACAGTCAACGAATCTAAAAGCTATGTAGCCTAAAACCGTCTACTAAATTTTTTGCATCTAATAGCCAAAAGAACTGTTTTTGCAAGTCTTCATATAATTTGGGAATGTTATTTATTAATTTCGTCGTTCGTATTTTTAAATCGTTTCAAAACGGTCTAAATGCATAAAAACGTTCGTTTTTAAATCCATAGCAAAAAAGTATAACGTTTTACATATTACAGCAGTACACACTATTTACTTTATAAATTTAAATGCTTGAGCACAATGTCACTTGATTTTAAATGACAATGTAATTATGAAAGCATACATCAGAGTTAAAAACAAGCTACTATTATTATTTTGGTCTATTTCTATCTTAATTATTTATTGTTAACGATCATTTAATTTTTATTTAAAAACTAAAGCGTTAAATATATCTATCTCGTTTACTCTCTACACGACTTATGTCAGTGAGAGCAGTCAATCACTTTGTTCACATTAAGATAACAATAGTCATTTGAGGTTAGAAGTTATCTACAATTAACTTTATTTATTTTTTCATCACGCATATTTAAAAGTCATTTTGATAAAGATTGTGTAAAATACATTGATATCTGAAAATATATGATACGAATACACTAGTGTTCATTATTTATGTAACTATATAGATGTACCTATTATATTTAATCTAAAATTAAAACATGTTGAAGATTAAAGTGTAATAACCACAATCAATTACGTATTTTGATTCTTCACAGAGCATCTTCAGATCGAAGTTGACTCTTCCGATGCGAGCGGTCGAATTAAGTCAAATAATTTATCATTTTTTTATAGGTTACGAGGAGTGCCCCGTAGGGACACACAGTTACACGACGGGCTGTGGTCGGAAGACCCCAGAAGCTACTTGCGATAACCCAAACCCCGTGGCAGAAGAAGGTATTCTCTGCGACTACTCTTCTTGCTATTGCGATTCGCCCACCGTCAGAAATACTGCCCTGGACAAATGCGTTCCTCTCGACGAGTGTCCAAAGAAAGTTTCTACAAAACCGAAATAGTAATCTCACGTTTGATTCAATAATAATTGAGTCCGTATCAAGTAATATTCATTTTTATAAATGTTATAATTATTTTCGGTAAAAGATTGGCTAAATATATAATATATATATAGTATTATATAATTTGTTGCCCTTTTTGATAATAAATTGTTTTTTATGTAGTGGTATATTATAATGGTTTTACTTTTCACAGGTTCATATATCCTGTTACATATTTTCGTTTAGAAAATATAAATAAAAAATATGGTCCTTAAATAAAAAAAAAAACTAAAACGTACAAAATAAATATTTAAATAAATTTGTTCTGTAATTAGAAAAAACGAGGATTCTGCAAAGGCGACACCTATAGGTTTCAAATGTAGTTAAAAATCATCCAGGTGAATCTACTATAAGTAAAAAAAACAAAGTTTAAAGTTAGAAATTCAAGCCGATCAGAAGAAGTAGACATGTGAACACACTGTAATCTATCTATACTAATATTACAAAGAGATAAATTTTGTGAGTTTGTGACGTTGTAGGGGGTAATCTTATGAACTACTAGTCTGATTTGAAAATTATTTCAGTGTTATATAGCTCATTTATCGAGGAAAGTTATAGGCTATATATCATCACGCTAAGACCAATAGGAGCGGAGCATCAATGAAGAACATTTCAAAATCGGGGTATTACGTTCGTATTATCTAAAATATTTCCACTTTCTACGTAAACGAAGTTGCATGTTAAAGTTAACATTAACCCAAAGTAACCATTCCACGCGGACGAAGTCGCGAGCAGAATCTGGTTTTATATATAGAATTTTAGTGTAAAAAATTATGAACCGTCATAATAAAAAATTCCTTATTATCAGCTGACCTTCGTGAAAATACATTAAAGTTGTTTCTTAGAATGTGAATATAAACAATATCTGGTTCCGTTTCTATCTTAGGTGTAATTATATTGACGACTAAAATTATAAAAAGGATGATAAATAAAGAAAAAAACGTAATGTTGTTGTCTATTCTATTGAAATAATTTTAAATTGTTTTTTTTTTTTTATAGTAAAAGATTTTTTTCTGTCACTTTTATACATGCATATATAATGAGGAAGCTTTTTGTCACATTCCTGTAAATTCGCTCTAGTTCACCCAATCTCTTTCTTATACATGTAAATAAATCGATAAATGTCAGCACTTATACGCGAATCATGCAAGAACTACTGGATATATCTCTATAAATAAAAAATTATGACGATATATCATCCTTTTAGATAAAAACAATATTTAGATACAAAATTTAAATATTAGAAATAATAACAAACTGGTCACTCCATATTTTAGGCTGACTAGACCAGTAATAGTTTTAGGTAATGGTGTTAGATTTTATAACAAAGTCTAAAAACACATTACCGACATGCCAGATTTTTTTTTTTCGAAATGACTACACTATTGTCCCAACAAGGTCTTAACAGCTTCACCGGACTACTAAGACGAGCGCTTAAGGCACTCAGCCGATTTTATTTTGGCAACCAGCTCAAGGGTGCACGGCACACCTCGGCTTGGCTGTTGCCTGTTGCATGCAAAATCGCGACCTATCTTAGCCAATCTAGCTAACTATTCATATATGTATGAGTTGTTGAACCGTATATGTGTACCAAGCATACACGCCTCAACAACACCTCCATATTTATTATCGGAAAATTGAGAGTTTTTCAGTTCGATAAGGGAAAAAAGTAAACCCTTCCACTTTCATGTGTAAGCGTGTAGGCGTGCACGTGTGTGGGGGTGATCGTGTAGTGTTGTAGCAGTGATGTATATTTGTGTGTCACCGTATCGCGCAAGCAACGCACTCAAGGGCTCCCTACCGAGGGATCGAACCTAGGCTTGAGCCGCTGCCATGGGACATGCCAGATAATAAGTTTAAGTGTTATGTCAAACGAGTCTTAATTCATAAAGGCATAGGGTTGATCAGTATGTGAACGATGGCGACGTCTGGAAGTGAGGCCTCTCTCTGTGCATCCACCAAAAACGAATATAATCTCATATGTTTTCTATGTTGTAATTATATTTAAAAAAATGTATTAAGAAAAGATAAACCAGATCGAGTTTCTTGCCAGTTCTTCTCGGTGACAGCATTATATACCGAACCGGTGGTAGTTTTGATGTTCATAAGTGCCTTTTCAGGGCCTAAATTGAATAAAGAGTATTTTGATTTTGATTTTAATATGAATTTATTAAAGACTAGCCTCTGCCCGCGACTTCGTTCGCGTGGAATAGACACACTAAAACTAACACGCAGCAGTTCTCAAAATGAAAAACAACCCGATCTTGAAACGTTTTTCATCTGTGCCCCGCTTCTATTGGTCTTAGCGTGATGATATTAACCTATACCCATTCTCGATGAATGAGCTATATAACCCTGAAATAATTATACAAATCGGTTCAGTAGTTCCTGAGATTACCCCCTACAACGTCACAAACTCACAAACTTTACCTCTTTATAATATTAGTTTAAATGAAGAAACTGGGACTTTTATAAACACTCAACGCATTCAACTTTCCGTGGACAAGTAGGGCGAACGATGTGGTGCTTATGTTTCTCTTCCGTACACAAAATATATTATTCAGTTATTAACGCAGACAAAGTCATGGGTATCAAACTAGTTGTGTATATAATAAAATCCGACTGCGTATTTAAAAACGAGATACAATCAACGGTTGCAGAAAGCCGCTATGTCGACTTACCATACTGTTGTGGTATGTAGTAGCATGAAATCTCACTAATTTTAAGTCTTCAGTATATCTATACTAATATTATAAAGACGTAAAGTTTGTGAGTTTGTGACGTTGTAGGGAGTAATCTCAGGAACTGCTGGTCCGATTTGAATAATTATTTCAGTGTTATATAGCTAATAAATATCGAGAATGGTTATAGGCTATATATCATCACGCTAAGACCAATAGGAGCGGAGCACAGATGAAAAATGTTTCAAAATCGGGATGTTTTTTCCTATTGAGAACGCGAACGAAGTCGCGGTGAGAGGCTAGTAGCTATATATAACGGACCTCAATAGAATCGTGAAAACAGATAATTTGCGTGATCTATCCGAGAATATTTGCTACCGAGACCGATATCTAAACAAAATTAATTCCAAAACCTCTTTATGACAACTCTGAAAGAATTTATAAACAAATACACGAAATAAAAAAATACACAATAAAGCTATAACTTACGTATTTCAGCTCAATATTATAGGGAGTCACTTATGATATAACGTTTCCTGAAACTGCAAATGACAGGACAAATTTAATAAAGAGAGTCGAAGTCAAACGTCATTGGGTAGGTACACAGACAATATATTCATTAGACGCCCAGACCAATCGGAGTTAATATATGACATTGCTGTTCATAAAGTATATACACAGAGATAGGTAAAGGATGTAGACAGACCAGATATTATAAATTTATGCTATTATTATAAAGAGGTAAAGTTTGTGAGTTTGCGAAGTTATAGAAGGTAATCTCTGGATCTACTAAACCGATTTTGAAAATTCTTTTACCAATAAAAACCACGTTATTTGAGAGTAACATAGGCTATATATTAACCCGAAAAATGAAAAGACTTTTACGTGGTAGTCGGATTAGCTAAGTGAGTCGGAGAAAAAACGATCGACCGAAAACGTTTCTTACGAACGCTGCCGTAACGATTAGAGATATATGGTTGAGTTCTAGAGGAAAGTTGTAGAGCTTGATAATGACAAAAAAGTCACCGACAGCATATGTCTAACTTCAAGGTTTTTTTTTGTTATCAGGGCGGGAAAACGTCCGCCGTACCCGCTAGTACTACATAAAAGAATTAGAAAAAAAAATAAGTCGACAATTGTTATAAACAAAAAAACTTAAATAAAAAAATGGTGAAAATTATTCATACTTATTAAAATATTAGTATTGTAATTTATTGGTTTAAAAGTATAGAGTTTGATTTCTATAAATAATTTTAAGTGATTTGTTGTCAACATTTTCTTATTTTACTTTATACAGGTTTTTTTTTTCGAACTGACTACGCTATTGGCCTTAATTTTATGGTCTTCACAGCTTCACCGGATTGCTTTATACAGGTTATTTTAAATCGTTGTGATATAACGAACGCGCCCTTGTATTACAATAAGATGATTTAACATTTTGTCCCTGGTTAAAAAATATATTTTATAGCTAACTAGCGGGCTAAGCACATGTTGTCCTGCTCTGAAAATAAAATAAAAAATCCTTGAATCGGGCTACAGTACCAACTACCTTGGTTCAATTATTTATCAAAATATTCTTGAATCCACCTGAACACGCAGACAAATATCAAAGTCTATCCAGCCGTTTAGGGGGAGTATAGTCACATACACATTCATTCATTAGGCCTTTGCATCTGTAACAGATGATTTAAGTAGCATTCTGGCGGCACTTTCGTGAATGACTAACAAGACCGATCCGCGAACAAATCGCTCGGCCGCAAATTCGGCAAGTATGTACTTCTGCACCCCGAGGTGGACGGGGGTAGGAGGCCTGCTCGTGACGCCTCATGCGTTTTTCTTCCAATTGCCGAAACCAGGTCTTGTCGTGCTTTGATTGGCCTTCGTGAATTAGGCGACACCATTTAGCACGGTCCATGGCGAGCTCCTCCCATTGGCTGCTTGGGATGTTCACATACACACGTATAGAAGAATTACATATATAAAGAGATTTATAACTATGTTTCATGTATGTTTATTCTAAAGTTAGTGACAAATCATATCTTATCATAATTTAGTATGCCCCTAAATCAGCATTACAGATACAAATAGTTTTTTCATATAAACACCATGATAGATTCTAAATTATACACAAGATATGGGATACATGATACAAACCTATGAGCCTCTGACTGCTAAACTTGGTTTAATTGTATCGTCGCAGCTGGTTTACTTCGATTAAATCTGTCGTTCTTTTTATTTATAATATTGCTTGATTTGTTACGCTAAACTAATTCTGTCGGCTACGTGCTGTGAGAAACGAGAGATATAAATAAACTAAGATATCATGGTGAAATAAATGAGAAAAAAAGAGGTGCAGCTAGATAATAGTTTGGTAGGTAGCAGAGCCACGCTGAACGTATTATTGGTTTCAGCATAAATGGGTCGGCTCACCCGGGGTAGTACCACCCTCTCAAGAAAACCGACGTGAAGCAACAGTGCTTTAATTATTGCATTTCATTCGGTCAGTGAGAGCGTCGGAGATCTCCTCTCTCCTTCCCCCCCTCCCCCAGATACAGGATTGCAACGTATTTGCGACTTCCTAGATGTTGCTAGTGTCTATGGACGGCGGTAATCACTTAACATATCAGGTGGATCGCTGCCCAATTTTAAAATTATAGGTATAAAAATCATAGGTATATACAAGTGTCGCATACCGTTGCATTCGTCTCGGTCTGCGCTACGCGATTTTGACTGAAACTTTTTTGATTTCACAATTTACACTTGTAAAAACCTGAAAAAAGCTGAAAAATCGAAGTTTTTGACGAAATTTTTAGTTTTTTGTCAAATTTTGTCAAATTTTAAGTCTATTTCGGCCTGCATCAGACCGGGAGCACCACCTCTCACTCGCCGCACCCGTCGGAGTAGTTGAGAGACGCGCCCGGACCCTGAAAACACAAAATTTCATTAAAATCAAAATTTTCAAAATTTTATCAAAATTATAATTAAACTCACCTTTTGGAAATCCAAATCTCGTTGCATCCGGTCGGGGGCATCATCCCTCACCCGTCGCACACGTCGGCACCGTCGAGGGACGCTCCCGGGATCTGTAACAGAGAAAAATCAGTAAAATTAACACTTTTTTCAGTTTTCCGGAAAATTCCTTCTGAATTTCCCGGAGTTTTTCGCGTGAGGGGATAGTCCTAGACGTCCCCCATAGGAATCCGTCGAAAAAACTACGAAATTCCGTCAAGAAAATCGTTTTCGGGACCGCCCACCACACCCTTATTTCCTTCATTGGTAAGGTGGATTTCGATTGTGGGGAAAAATCATCTTTGCCTTTTCGGGTTTCTCAGGGCCGGATCGTGTTGTACACGTAAAAAACAACAAAAAACGTTTAAGGGGTAATAGTCGTAAGAGAAAATCAGCTGTGATATTGGGCTTAGCGATCTAGTTTTTAAGTTGACGAACAAAGTTCGATTTTTATTTTATGTATATAGGTAAATACAATGCAACTAGCATTAGTATATTAATAGGACGTCTTTATATCAAATTGAGACATACAGTGTGGACAAGACACATAAATATTTTATTATTTTATTATATACAACTTTATTTTATTAGAATTAGAACTATTAATTGACGAACAATCAAGATGAAGAAAAATAAGGACAACGCCGCGGGTAAAGCGCGGGGTTCCAGGGAAACTCAAAAGAAAATAGCCACGAGAAAAGACACTGTTCCGATAATGTTAGAGTCCCAAGAAGGATCAAAAGGAATTATAACCAGCGCAAGGGAAAGCCTGGAACGAGGCACAAAACTAATGGAAGAAGCGTATGGAGACAAGCCCCCGACCCCGCCAAAGAAGATCATAAAAGAAACGCTAGAGGGAACGTATGGAAGTATAATATCAGTATTAGGAGAAACGATCGGAAGAGAGGAAATAGCAAGACAGGAAAACGAGGTAATAGAGGAGATCAAAACAAGGAAGGAAAACAATAAAAACGGGAAGGACGAGACTGTTTCCAATTTAAGGAAGGAGATGGAGGAGGATATTAAAAACATCAGGAAGGATATGATGGAGGAGATGAATGAGATTGTGTGTAACATCAGGAAGGATATGTTAGAGGAGAGAAATAGGATTACGAGGATTTTAATGGATATAAAGGACAGGACGAGTAAAACTATAATTGAGTTTAAGACTGAGATAGAGGATATAAGGAAAGGAGAACAAGATGAAATAAATGCATGGAGATGTGAAATAAGAGAGGAAATTGACAAGACCAACAAACATATACAAGCATTAAAAACTGAAATAGAGGCTATAGGAACAAAAGAGGAAACAGATACTCGGAGGAAAGAGATAAAGGAGAGATTAGAAACCATGAGTAAAACGACAGAAAATCTAAAAACTGATATAGAGGAAATAAAAAAGAGACAAGGGACAAGGATAAATACACCAAAGAAGGCAGACCAACAGCCAATCAAGGACAGGAAGGATTACAGCTCCCGACTTCCAGCACCGATGCACTCGGTCATAATATCCTCCACAGAAGATAGGGACTCGAGTGGAGATATTATAGAGAAAGTGAGGAAAGCGGTAGATGCAGGAAAGACTGGTTTAAGAGTTGACAAAATTAGGAAGGTAAAAGACCAAAAGGTAGTACTAGGATGTGTGGTGGAAGAAGATGTAACAAAAATAATAGACAGAATCAAGAGGGTAGCTCCAAAGCTAAATATAGAAAGAGCCAGAAACAAAGACCCACTAGTGATCATAAAAAACATACTCGGAAGCCACGAAGACGAAGACATCCTAAAACTGATAAGAGACCAAAATAAGACTGTGTTACAGGACATTCCCGACGACGATTACAGAATAAAAATTAAATATAGAAGAAGAACGAGAAACCCTCAGATTAACCACGTAGTGCTCCAGGTGTCGCCCGCTGTATGGGGGAGGCTCACAACTGCAGGCAAACTATACATCGACCTGCAGAGAGTCATAATATCCGACCAATCCCCTCTCATACAGTGCACGCGATGTCTGGAGTACGGGCATGGGCGTAGGTGGTGCGCAAAGACAACAGATAGTTGTAGCCATTGCGGTGAAGACCATTTGAAAGCTGAGTGCCCAGCCTACAAGGAAAACAGAGCCCCAAAATGTAAGAACTGCGTCATACATAAAGAAAGTGAAGATAGACACAACGCCTTCGATCAAGACTGTCCCACAAGAGCTATATGGGATAGGATAGCAAGGAGGAGCGTAGGATATGGTGGAAATGAAGAGGAAGAGAAGCGCTTTTGACACTAATAAATATGGCATAAAATTATTAGTTAAACAAAAGAAAGGAAAGATAGAATTAGGAGATAGCGGAAAAAAAAAAGATGGAGCTGCGTTGGGCAAGTGCCCATTTAGGTAACCATATGTTCGAAAAATAGTCGGCAAAATAGTGCATAAACCTAATACACTGTGACCTAGGCTCTAAATAAATTAAAGAAGGAACATGTAGATGGTAAATTGCAGAAAGAGACTATGCAAATACACAATTGGCCGAATGAGCACGGGTCCAAATTAGAAGACAGTACCCAGATATATACGCTAGATCTAAATGGTGAAAAGAAGAACGAAAGAGAGACGAACAACTAAGAGTAAAGCAAGGCGAGAATCGACACAAACATGTAAAGCAGCTAGACATAAAAGAGGTTAAAAAATGGAAACTCGAAGGGAGAGCCCTGGAAAAACACAAGGAACTAATATATAATTTATTAATAATGATAAAGGCAAGTCGCAAAACAGAGAAAGAACAAGCTTTGGACTCCTATTTAGTTATAGATGCCAAACGCTAGTAAGAAAGTTAGAAATATACACAGAAGAATAAGAGAGTGCAGGAGTTGGAAGATGAGAGCAGTAGTATGACAAGACACATGGAATAAGTCAAAATAAGATCCAACAACTTGACGGAATAAACTTAGCCCCAAAAATGTCTCGGCTTACCCGTGGCTGAGGTGATCAGACGAGGGGTGACACTCGCTCACCCCAAACCAAAAAAAAAAAAAAAAAAAAAAAAAAAACATATCAGGTGATGTTCGTTCTGTCGGCCTACTCGTTTACCACCTATGATATAAAATAAGCTACTTTTAAATGTCCGTGGACCGATTCAGGGCGTAACCGTCTATATGAACATATTGTCGGTGGAGATTACATAACTTATTTATTACCTTTCCTTCACTATGATACGTGTGACGCCATAAAAAGATGAGCCACCGTATGAGATAGGATTGTTCAAAGCTATTATTTAATTTATATATAAACTAAAAGTATTGGATATGTTCTTCAATCCGAGACACGGTTAAGTGAGTTCTTTATTTTAGACACAAGTCTATTACGGCTCCCGAGAAACACCTGCACGACTGCGTGTCTATCTGTCTGTTTATTTCGGTTATTCTTCGAAATGTTTGGGTCGATTTTAACGGGACTTTTACTGGCATATAGGTGATTTTATAAGGAGTATGTTAGAGATAAAAATTAGGGTACCGTGCATATATATAACAAAGTAATGTAGCAGTATCCAGTACCACGCGCGCCTCTCTTTTTCTTACACTGTACCTTTTTTTTTTACAAATCACCCAAGATCATAAGGGCAGGTAATAAGCTAGTATTTTTGTAATTGTTGTTAGCTGTTCCCGGGGATTCCTCTGCGTGTAATAGTTATTTGGGGTTAACGCTAACATTCTGCGGAAGCTCCTAAAAGGAAAAAAGAAACGATTTTGACATAATTTTAATTGGTGCTCCGTTCTTAGCGTGATGATATATACATTTATATATATACGGCTCGTCCGGGGCAGAACCACGTTATCACAGAAAACCGACGTGAAGTAACAGTGCTTGCATTGTCGCGTTTCGTTCGGTCAGTGAGAACGCCGGAGGCCCATCTCTTCTCACCTTCCCTCTCTCCTCTTCCCTCCCCTCCATCCCCCAACACAGGGTGGCAACGCACTTGCGACTCCCCTGGTGTTGCAAGTGTCTCTTGACGGTGGTGATCACTTAATGTCAGGTGATCCACCTCTTCGTTTGCCTCCTATGATATAAAAAAACTTTCCTCGATAAATGAGTTATCTAATACCTAAAGCAAGCAAACAAACTATTCAGCTTCAATTAATATTAGTATAGATTATGAAAGCGTCAGCAAGAACCAGCTGCCGGTCCTTGTATTTGGGGGTGGTTAGGTCCATGGTGATGTACGGGGCACCGGTATGGTATGAGTCCCCGACTGCGACCGGTTCTGCGGTATTGCAGAGGTTACACAGAATGATGGCCGTCAGGGTCATCCGTGGATATCGTACGGTCTCGTCTGAGGCGGTGTGTCTACTGGCGAGCTCCCCACCATGAGACCTTCTGGCCCATATGTACGCGGCCATGTACAGTTGGCGAAGAGACAGGCTGGCACGGGGCGAGATTATCGTACCTAGAGAGGAGCATGCACATAAGTCTCGCTTGAATAGAACGGTGCTTATGATGTGGAAGGAGAGGCTTTCCGCGCCCAGTGCTGGTTTGTGCACGGTGCACGCTATCTACGGAGTCCTCACCTTCCGTTTGGTGCAGGTGCTTACTGGGCATGGTTGTTTTGGTAAATACCTGCACCAAATAGCCCGTAAAGACGTTGATTCGCGGTGTCACCACTGCGTCAGATGTGACGTTGATACGGTCAAACACACAGTGGAGGAGTGTCCGGCATGGTCTGCAGAGCGCCGCCAGTTAGCACTGGTAGTGGGGAATGATTTCTCGCTGCCGGCCCTGGTTAGATCCATGACTGGCAGCGAGAGGTCATGGAGTGCTGTACTCGCTTTTTACGAAACTGTCCTCCAGCAAAAAGAGGAAGCCGAAAGGCTCAGAGAGAGGCAGCCAGATGCCCCGGCGATACGATGCCGGAGGATTGGCCGCGGGCGGAGGAGAGGTGCAAATGCACCTCACCAAATGCCACACTAATTAGCCTTCAAGCGATGGGCGTGGGGGCCGACCGTAGCTGTGGAATGAAGGCCCGTGATGTAAAGCACGGTCTCAGCCGCCGCTTCAATAGGAAGCAGGAGGGAGGAATTTCCTCTCTCGATACGTGGTTTCGACCATCTACGGGGGCCCAAGCGCGTGACTAGTGTTTAGTGGAGCACATGTTCACCGCCAACCCTCGGCTCTGAATACATACGCGCAAAGGCGGCACAGGAGTTTTTAGTGAGTAGGAGTCTCACATAACCCTCGCACGGTCCCACGGCAGTGCGAGGTGTATCCATGACGGATTTTCTCCTGTATAAAGAAAAAAAAACGTCAACAAAAACCTACGTGCCCGATTTTGACCTGCGTCTATTTCTTTAAATACTCAATACGTTTTTGATTACACTTCGTCACAATAGATGTCAGTTCGATCGTGTCGCCTTGAGCTCATGTTGTAGTGTACGCAGACATCATTACATTAAAAGCAGTGACAATAGTAAATGTTCGCGTTGACTCGATACAAATGAATTCAGTCCAACGTAGCCTCGAGTTGGAAACATACGCATTATGTTTCGTTAACAACCCATACTACTTGTTGTCGATAGTAACTCACTCGTTATCAATACGTAAATCTGTATGAAACTCTATCGTATATATCAGATCTTTTACGAATCTAAATATATTTTTTATATTATGTATTTTATATATAACACTCAAAAGATTTGTTTTCTTGACTTCTGGATCGAACAAAAAGAATGTAAATTCTTTTTAAGTTTTTTTTTGTGGTCAATCTATACACAAAAATTATCCATATGTAAGGTCCAGAGGACCTTAGTATCAGAGTAATTGACATACAAGTCTAAGTCACTACCTATGCTAAATGCTATACTTGAGAAACTTGGTAACTAATACTTGTATTGGTTGACACCGTCAACTATAACGATAACATCTTACTGTGTAAGAGTAAAAAAAAAATATGATAGTAAATTATAAAGAGCCTATGATTCTGTTTATCTTAAAAGTTCGGTTTATAACACAATCTTATCTGATGTGAAATAATAATATAATCCAAAATAGTAACGAGTTAAGCTTAGGAACAAAAATGGATATAAAATGTAATTACTGATCTTGATGTACTGATATTGATGAATCTCTTTCTATAGTAATTTGAACCGTGAAACTGTGAACTCCTTAACGACAAGAAGCAAAAATTATTTTAAAATATCTTTTAGAGTAAATTTGACTTTTGACTGAAATCGGTTTTTTGTTATAGTTAAATCTTTGCATTCGCCTCAAATTGTCAAAAGCTTCGATGGTTTAATTAAATTTTGTGCTCAATTTTTAACATGCATCTATCATCTAAATGATTATATTTATTATGTATTCCGTACTATAATTAATATGCAGGTTTGACATTAAAATGTATAGTTGGATATCTTCTCTACTATCTAATTCTCATTATTATTCCTATTTTCCAAATATGAAGTTGAGATTTAAAACTCGACTTTATTACCCTATATTGAATAATTTTCAACTAAGTGCCTACTAACACTACATTGTGATTTCACAAATCCACATTCTTTTATACATTTAACAATTTAGACTTCATCGACACTACATATCTGATATAAAATGAAAACTAGAAACAATAGTAGTAGCCGCGAAGGGTATTTGTCAAGTCCCTACCATTGATTATCACTCGGGCACCGATCCCATTCCACGAGAATTCCTTACTTTGACGATTTAATCGTTCGCAACCGCTTGTTTTACAAACACAAACCGATTTGATTTAAAAGGTTTTACTTGTTCTCCATTAAACATTTCGATTTTAGCTTTTAGTCCATCGGATGCAATTTAAATAAAACAAATACAATCATCAACATCACCAACCTGTACGAATCCGACTGCAGGGCCATGGACCTCTTCCCGAAGGAAGCTATGGGTATAATCACCACGCCAGCCACGTGATTGGAGATTTTCAACTCTGAGAAATCCACATTTCTATGTACAATTGTACTAAAAGTACATTTTTCAGGTTGAAGTTTCCTCACGATGCTTTCCTTCAAAAATTATATATCTAAACCTTCCTCAGGATTCACATTATCTCTTGATGAAAACCGCATGTAAATCCGCTCAGTAGTTTATGAGTTTATCGCAAAAAGACAGACAAACATGGCGGAGAACTTTGTTTTATAAGATACAACGATTAGTTTAAGCCATTGTTAAATCTATATTTGTATGTTACTAAGGTGATATAGTGGCACAGTAAATCTATATTTGTATGTTACTAAGGTAATATAGTGGCACAGTAAATCTATATTTGTATGTTACTAAGGTGATATAGTGGCACAGTAAATCTATATTTGTATGTTACTAAGGTGATATAGTGGCACAGTAAATCTATATTTGTATGTTACTAAGGTGATATAGTGGCACAGGCGACCAAGGCTTCATTAAAATAAATACAAAAATGAAATGAACAACGTAAATATTGAATAGATAAAACGAATACGTATACAACATAAATTACTCATATATATACATACGTACATAACTACATACAAATACATAACAATGGTTATGATGAAAAAAGAAATGTCTAAACAAAACAAAAGCTAACTATAAACACAGAGTAAAATCACAAACCATTGCCTCTTGTTTAAAGTTACATTCCATAGTCTATATAAGTTATTAGGAAGGAATTCGAATATAATGTAGATCTGTAATGAGGAATCACAAAAGTTTTACTACTGTATTCAGAGCAAAAATCACGACTACAGGCCATTAAGAATATAAACAACTTAAAAAGGTAACAGAAGCTGTATTACACTTTTTTTTCGGATAGAAATACGAATATAAGGATACGCATACATCCGACAGGATCCCAACTGTCATATATAATATTAACAATCAATGTGGTACGCGTAGGAGTAACCTGGAATCAGTCGGATGTATGCATCATAAAAAAGCGAGATGTGGTTGTATGTCTGTACCCGATATGGTTATAGACTCAACATTGTGGCCCCTAGTCCTCTTGTGACCCTTAATTCGTCGTGTTTCAAGTCCGAAAATGTTGGTCAGGACGGTTACCACTGAGTTTAGATAGAAGTTTAATTGAATACGTTTTGGATAATCTATGTCTGACAAAACAGTTGGATCTGGTAAAATATAACATAATTTAAATACCAGTAATAATGGCAGGTCGATCATTCCATCCATCTATCAAATCATTCAGGTACACTGAGAGCACTAATAGTTTTTTAAATAATAGTGTCCAAAACAAATTTCCAAACCAAGGCATATTACCGATTTGTCGCATAGTGAGCTCAAGCACCATGTAAAGTGGATTTTAATATCTGAAGGCGATTATTAAAGGGTGGACAAATAT
Source organism: Antheraea mylitta (assembly GCA_014332785.1). Classification (NCBI taxonomy): domain Eukaryota; kingdom Metazoa; phylum Arthropoda; class Insecta; order Lepidoptera; family Saturniidae; genus Antheraea; species Antheraea mylitta. The sequence continues at coordinate 401,276 of JACEII010000141.1, read as the reverse complement.
GTGAACGATGGAGATAATTGGAAATAAGTCTCTCTACATGCATTCCTCAAAAAAGAGTAACCATATATGTTTGCAAAATGATGTATGGTGAAAAGATAAACCAGATCGAGTTTCTTGCTGGTTCTTCTCGATAATTGGGTTGTGTGTCCAAACCGGTGATAGCTTTGACGGTCTTAAGCGCATTTTCAGGGCTTATATTCAAAAAGTATTTTTGTTTTTGTATTTTAGAACTGTGCTAATCATCCGACATAGCAGAATTATTTTACCATCCTATAAAAATAATATGATGTAATTTACTTACATGTAATAAACGAAGCCTATTAATAACAAACTTGACCTTTCCTGCTACGGATGCGACCGTTAACCTTCTAAGCCATGTAATAAAGGTCATATGGCATTATTTAAAGCCTACAAAAATAAATATCTTTATTGACCCACAAAGAATAATGTATTGACATTTTGGTAGTTAGAAATAATGTAGAGTAAGTATTTGCAGATGCGTTCATTGTTGCCGTGAGTGTTTGATTGGTGATAGATACTTCTTGGAACCCTTCAGTTTTCAGTTAGTTATTTTGCCCTAAAAGTTTGTGAAAATGAATCACTTCCATTCCTGTATATTTTTATTAAAATGAGTTTATCAAAAAGCTATTTTCTTGGACGAAGTCTTGGAAAAACGTAGTTAAAAGGTTATAACTCTACTGCATTGTAATTTGTACTAATATTTTTTTTAGATCAATTACATACTCTGTGACACAATTTCCTTCTATAGCAAAATTTTAGAAGCCTTTAGAAGATTTAGAAATGAAATCATTTAAACAAACATACGTTCAATACAATGCAATAAATATTGAAAAAGTTAATAAATTCATTGGGAAAAAAATCCAAATGAGTATTTTAATTTGTATGAAATAGATTTCTTTTCAGTTAAAAGTATTAATTCAGATTTGAATAATTAGATTGTTTAATTCTAAACCTTAGATACAAACCAAAAAAGTTTCACTTCGTTCACATGTACTCACTGACACTCACTAAGTTATTTTTTTAATCTTTGCAACGCTGGGCATACTTAAAAAATGATGTCACTAAGGTATGCAGTGTTTAGAGATAATATTTAAATAATTAATTAAATAGTTTCGTCCGTTTGTTTAATACATGTTAATATAGTTAATGCGAAAGACAACATGCGGTCAGTGCTAAGAACCTACTTATTTAATCGTAGTGTTTCCAAGATTCGCCTAACAAATTATTAATATTCTATTGTTCTTATAACGCCTTGATAATCATCATCAGCCTGCAGAAGGAATAGGAGGATATGGGCATAATCACCACGCCAGCCCACGACGTATTGGTGATTTCAAACTCTGAGAAATCCACAGTTCCTTGTTTTTCCCCAAAATAGTACTACAAGAACATTACTTAGGTTCAGGTTTCTTCACGATGTTTTCCTTCACCGTCGGCTGATATTGTTACCAGTTTAAGTTAGTAAATGTACGCGAATTTCGAACAATTCGTTGATACATACAGAGGTTCAGACCTAAGGACAATGAAGTCGAACCACCAGACCAGCACGTAATATTTTGGTAATCTATATATACAACTAATAGCTTAACCGATTTTCATGATACTCTTACTGACGGATAGAAGAGTTTTCAGAATATTATCTAAGTTACATATAAATACATAAGTCTAAATAAAGTAGTAATAAAAAAAATTACATTAAAAAATAAAACAGTTCATAAATGATTCAGATGAAGCAGGTAGTTCTTATGAAACTATTTTTAAGATAACTCTGTTGCAGCGCGCTGCAGGTAGTTAAATAAAAAAATACAGAGCAATGGAGGTTCATCGACCGCCGATCAGATCCTAAAGGCAGAAATTGGCTAGCAGACTGACTTTATACAGATG
>JACEII010000141.1:382406-398971 GCA_014332785.1 Antheraea mylitta | reverse complement strand
ACTAATTTAGCTTCTGTTCTTCCTATTTTTCATATGTATATTTAGACTGCAATTTTGTGAATGGTTTACTGGTAAGCATTTATGTTAAAATAAATATAATTGAGTGACGACGGTTTCTTTCTTTTGCCATTAAGTCAACTTAATAGAATTGACGCAACATATCTTCTTCATTCACTCTCCGTTACGTCTCATTCATCGGTCTGTATATATTTGTTTTTCATACAGTGTATCAAAATACCTTCTTCGGTCTTTCTCCACTTCAATGTACTCACACTTAAAAGTTTTCTAGTTTTACACATTACATTCTACATATCATGCCCCTACTAAGCAAATATAGTAATTTTCGGTATCTCTATTAACACTGTTATCTTCACGATTCATCGTTTCTAAATGTTGGCATCCAAGATCGAATGCAGTAGTTTTCACTGTCAAGCAAAAGAATAACAAATTATGTTTCTCTTACCCGAGAGTCCGCGAAATAATGAAGTACGTGATCATTGTATACCTTTTAGAGAGATACCTCTTTGAGATAGTTGAAGCTGAAAGCGGATACAACAGTTTCGGAAAAACTTTCATTAAAAAGGAGTTCGAGTCTCTTCAGACTTCAGAGGACTTCAGACTTCAGGACTTCAGGGTTAAAAAATTGTGTGTAGAGTTTATTTAAACAAGCTTATTACAGCAGAAGATGTCGTTATCCATTCTAGTTTTAGCTGATGCAAATGATAATGAAATGATTACTTTAATAAACTGATTGTGACATCATCAGCTGATGGTATAAGGTATTGTCGTGTGAAAACCATAACTCCATGATCTACGTTCTTGTTCTGAAGTACCGCAAGGTTGTGACAAAGATATAATCTATAGATTACTCAGCATATTAGTGTCACTAATGCGTCATAAACCTAGTGTCGTGATTAAAAGTATGCCTTCGCTTGGGATGAGGTCTTCTTAATACTTACTAAGTACGCTCTACGGCTTAACTCGCTGTTAATTTTTCACGAAATTGAATGACTATTAAATTAATTGGGTAGGTGTTTAGCCTGATTTTTGCTTTGGGAGTTCGACTACGCAACTGAGAAATGCAACTTAGTAACGAGTTGATATAGGTGTCCAAAAGTGCATCTTCGTATATACTCGATATCTGTTAGGCGAACAATATTACTATGTTATATTACTCTGTTCTCAATTAGTGCCTATGATGTTAAAACATCGATGGATCCTAAAAGCAAATGTTGCAATACTTGGCGGGATATCTCTGGTATACTCACTGTGTTCAACCTTGAAAATTTAGATTCCACAAAGTAAATACTACTGATAAAGGACCAATGATTTACAGACACAGTTTTTGAGTACTACATTTGAAATAGAACATAAAATAAATAGTGCACATGAACTGCCGACCGTGGTTGACATAATTTTCTCTCAAGCAAAAAAATCATTGACATGATAGCTTTCTTACACTTATACAATTTGTACAACCTCTTGACGAGAGCTTAGTGATAGATTTCAACTAAAGAATATCTCTAGAAAATGCTCCGTTGTAGAAAAAAGTGTATGAACCTCTCACGAACTCACCGGGTGCTACTAAAGAGTAAGAAATTTTTGTCCGCTGCGCTGTTCCACATAAATTGAATCTCACAGCGACAAATAGAGTAATTAATCAAACGATCAGTACCAGCCTGTCTCTCCAAACAGAGCGTGTAAACGCCCACACCCGCGTAACCACAGATCACGCCGCCATGATCTTTTCACTCCCGGCTAGATTAGGCCCCCCTCGGCAGCGGCTCAAGCTTAGATCCGTTCCCTTGGTTGCGCTGCTCGCGCGATACAGTGACACAAAATCTTACATCACTGCAACAATATTACACGTATCACCGCCACATACGTGCACGCATACACGCTTATAAATGAAAGTGGAAGGGTTTATTTCTTTCCTTTATAGAATTGAAATAGTTTAGGAAATTATCCGATACGAAATATATATAAGAGTTGTATATATGTTCCAACAACTCGTATATGTATGAATAGTTAGGTCAGTTCAGATAGGTCGTGAATTGCACGCATCAGGCAACAGCCCAAGCCGATGTGTACCGTGCACTCTTGAGCTGGTTGTCAAATAAAATCGGCTAAGTGTCCTAAACGCTCGCCTTAGTAGTCCGGTGAAGTTGTTAAGACTTTGCTAGGTCAATAGCGTAGTCAGTTCGGAAAAAAAGAAAAAAAAAGATAAAAGATGCACACTCTATTTAGCCATCGATTAAATAAAATGGCCTGTAGAAACCATGAACTAATTCTCAATCCACGAGAGACTATTTAAATTATATATTTTTTATAACTTGTGTGGTGTATTTTTAGTAAGTTTTATCTAATTTGTCAGGTTAATTGTTGGTTAATGTTGTGTGCAGATGAAATATGCGAGTCGTTAGCGATCCATTGAGTGTGCGTATATCGTGATGTTCAAGTGTTGAAAGACTAGCAATGCCTTTTCATTTGCGTTTTAGAAAGATTCTACTTAACTATGAGTGTAAGTAATTGTTAGAAGTTGTGAAAAATATAAACATAAACTAACACAGAACAGTGCGTTGATGACGGAGAATTCTTGATGAATTAATATTGAGATAAATGATAGCTTCTTATACCTGAGAAATGCGTTGTAACGACTTGTATGCTAGGTATGGCAATTCACGTCTTATAAATAATAAAGCAGCAAGGGAATTTCTCATTCACAACAGCAATAAACGTGGTAATAATGCTTACACATTAAATAAATAAATAAAATAGACAGTTGACACCAACAATAATTCTGGAAAGCTTATGTGTTGCTTAGATGGTCGATATGTATACAGTAATCAAATGGAGTAACACGGTAACCGTACTTCGCTGGTTTACTACCAACACGCATATGGCGATTAACCATTGTTGAAGTGAAAACCTCTTTAGGCGCGTATAGTGACATTTGTGGCAGGGGACACATTTATGCTCATCCCTTCATTGCACAGGTCTGGCGGACGAGGAGGAGGGGCAGCTGATATGTTCCCAGCTGCCTATCTATAGGAAGGAGCCCGGCGGCCACCTTCCGCCGGGCGAACCGTTGGGGCGGCTATCTAAGGGGAATAGCTTAGAACGATCCCTTGCCGCCCCAACATCACGGTCTGTCGGTACACCGTGGGGTTTTAGTCCGTATGAGTCGGACATAACCCACTCTCTCCCCCTGGGTATCCATAAGGCATTTCCCTACGAAAAAAAAGGGAATACATTTATAATATTCAGAGTCATGACGCACTACGTCATCGGTTACCGGCGGTGAGCGGCTTGCGTCAGCCTAGCGACGCGTAGTTACACACCACAGTTGTTGTAATATATATATATTTAAATAAATATGATATCACTGTAAGATTCATATAAACGTATATTGTAGATTGCTATATTATTTTGTTATAGTGAATAATATCGTCGAAAATACTCAAATGTACAAAATGTTAAACTGTGGTTCGTGAAGTACTCGCGTACATCCAAAATAAATTGGATGTTATGGATAATGAATGCATATTACGAATATTTGTATTAATTTTTACAACTAAAGAAGTAGATAATGCGAAGAAGTTAATTTTTGATTCAATAAAGAAAAGAAGAAGATGATGTCTCGACGGAGAGAGGGCAAAATACAGAGAGATATTGAAGATATCATTTCGGTATTGAAGGGTACTGACAGGCGATTTTTGTCCATGTAGATGTTTCAGCATTACTAAAAGATATGATATTACTTAGAATGAATATGAAACGACAAAGAGGTAGATTCTTATAAATTATTCGTATCTAAATGCAAACAAGACATATTCTTGTATGACAGGCTAATACCCTTGTGGTATATTGTTAAGACGATACACATTTCGAAGACCAATCCAGAGCGGATTAAATAATCTGAAATCTGAATTTATTTCAATAAGTTAAATTGTAATGAATATTGATTGTGATAATTTAGTATCTTTTATCTGTCGTAACATCAAAACGTTACTCCAGCAAATTAAGTCATTGTGTGATAAGGCAGACATCATAGCATTAAAAGAGATTTGGTAGTTACTACATGAAATTCGTATATTAGGAGAAATTCATGACGATTTTGCATATAAAGGTGTATCAGCGGTTGATACAGGATCCGTGGGAGACCATATAGGTGGTGATGCAATGTTATGGGGCAAATCTAGTATTGTGTCAAGTTCCATAACGTAGAATATTATATTATTCTTATTTGCAGCCGAATCTAATGAAAAGTATAGTAGTCCTTATTATCTATACTATAATAAAACTGTAACAAGTCGAAATCTATATATTAAATATTTTTTGAAAATTTTAATCAGGATAGATTATGTTATCGATATAGAAGCCAAAAATAATCTTTTTACATTTTTTTTCTGTCTGTCTGTCTATCTCTATGAACACGCATCACTCTGAAAGTACTGAACCAATCTTGACGAAACTTGACATAGTAATAATTAATATTACGAGATTACATCAAATATACTTTTTGTCCCATAAAACGCAAAGGGGGAGAGTGGGTGCTCCGCAGCGCGCTCCCATATGGAGCGCGCCTCATCTGTTACGCGAATGACACCCTATTTGTAGCCCGGGGGCGGGATTGGAAGGAGGTGGAGCGCCTGGCCACGATGGCCACAACCCTTGTGGTCAGGCGTATAAGAAGGGTGAGCCTCACCCTCGAGAAGATCGAGGTCATTCTTTTTGAGGGGCCTGGGCGGGGGCCACCACCTGGGGTCCACATAATGATGGAGGGCGCCCGGATCAGAGTGGGGGCCCAAATGAAGTACTTGGGCCTCACCCTGGATGGGTTCTAGCGTTTCGAGCCCCACTTTGCGGGGCTCGGACCGCGAATTGCTGGAGCGGTGGCGGCACTCAGTCGGCTGCTTCCCAATATTGGGGGACCAGGTGCCAGGTGCCGCCGACTTTTCATGGGAGTCGTGCGGGCGATGGCCGCCTACGGGGCACCGGTCTGGGCAGACGCCTTCGGTCCCGCCAACGTACGAGCGCTGCGCAATGCGCAGCGTACGGTGGCACTGAGGGCAATCCGGGCGTACCGGACGGTGTCCTCGGCGGTGGCCTTCACGCTCGCCGGCTCCCTTTCCTGGGAGCTGGAAGTTTGGGTTCTCGCCGCCCTGTACGAATTCAGGGCGGCGAGAAAGCGTAGTGGGGAGCCTCTGGCTCCCAGGGAGATAGAGGCCAAGAGGCGAGAGTATAGGGATAGGGCGCTAATAAGGTGGATGCAGGACCTGGCGGACCCACGCTACGGGACGTACACTGTTGACGCCGTCCGTCCGGTCCTGCGGGAGTGGATTAACCGGGAGTGGGGCTCCCTGACATTCAGGCTGGTGCAGAAACTGACCGGATACAGTTGTTTCGGGTAGTACCTACACCGGATCGCTCGCAGGGAGCCGACCGCCGCCTGTCACGAACGCAGCGCTGAGGTAGACACCGTGCAGCACACTCTCTTCGAGTGTGTTGCGTGGGAGAGAGAACGCCAAACTCTGGTGGAGGTGGTGGGAGGGAATTTGTAGCTGCCGGGAGTGGTTTCGGCCATGCTCGCTCGGCAGCGAACAGGCGTGGCGAGCAGTGGCCTCCTTTTGCGAGGAGGTCATTTCGCAAAAGAAGGCGGCGGAGAGGGCCCGCGAGGTAAACCCTCTAAGTGGCCCTCTCCATCAACGAAGGACAGGTGGGAGGAAGCAGCGCTTTGCCCAACTCCTCTCGCCACCGTAGCCGGAACTGAGGGGATGCAATCGGATGGCTCATCCCTTCATTACACAGGCCCGGCGGACGAGGGGAGGCAGCTGGTGTGTACGCAGTCTGCCTCCCTATAGGAAGGAGCCCGGCAGCCACAGGGGGAGAAAGGTAGGTCTCCGGCTCTCTCACTGACCAAGGAAAACACTACAACGCAAGCAATGTAATTTTACGTCAGTTTTCTGTGAGAGGGTGGTATTAGCCCAAACGAGACAACCCATTCATGCTGAAACCAATTACAGTTTCAACGTGGCACTGCCACTTACACAAATTATCAATATACCAATAGACATAATTTAGAACACCTGGTAGCTGTTTAACGTTGTATTTTTAAGGCACATTTTGATTTAATTAATTTTGATTTATGAATAAATTTAGGAACAATTTATCACAGTCAGACACATTTTTTTATAAACAATCATACGCCCGCTGATATATTTTATGAACAAAAATAATTAATTTCAAACCAATTATTTTTTCCATAGTAAAGAACAAATTTCATTTTATTAAACATTATGGATATTAAGATTTCACGAACGATAAACGTAAATGCAAACGTAAACTTAGGACTGACGCCATCTTAAATATATGCGTCGATAACTTACGCTGCTCCAATTATCGCTGTCTTTATCGTGTAGTCAGTACCGCACTAAACTATAGCTACAGCTAAGTTATTCTATATACATATTATTTTTATAGCAGTAAATCGGTCTAAATATTGAATAAATAACTGAATTAGCCTGTAAGATAAAATTTGTACTAATAATTCCAATAATAATTCATTTTAATAACGTTTCAAAGTTAGTGAAAAAAAAACATCTTATAATTAATTAAAAATCAATATTTTTGTCTGCAAAGGTACGATATGCACAAATAAACGCAACGTTTACCGGCAGCCAGGTAGCTCGGACGTAGTTCGGATGAATATAATGTATAAAGCTGGCTTGATTTATTTTTTCCGGTATGACCTCTGCCTATGTAGGCAATTTTGCCAATATCATGTGTGACAAATACACGTTATGAATTTAATGCCCAATATTCAGAATAATACCGTAGAATAATCTACAATAGAAACATATCAACTTAGATAAATTACCAAAAAGTGATAGTTACTGTGTTGTGAGTGGTACAGATTATTTATAAAAATATATTGGAAAAATATTTAAAATTTGTTTTCGCAACAGTTTCTAACTCTTAGACAATAGTTACAAGCAAGTGACAGTTGACGCTTCCACGCGATGTTTGACGCTTCGACGCGGTGTTCATATATTTTTCTTCAATACAGTGAAGTATAAAAAGGTTTTAATTTTTTTTTTCTCGAACTGACTACGCTATTGGCCTTAATTTTTTGGCCTTTACAGCTTCACCGGACTATAAAAAGGTTTATAAAAAGATATTATTTATAAGATAGATATTAGATTTATAAAAATATATAAAAATATAGTTATATTAAAGTAAGTTGTAGAGACATCTATTTAGTTTTATGTAGGTTAGTTTTTATCTTAATTGATAAATAATTAATAATTGAAAATTGGTATATCTTTAAGTGAGCCCGTGGATAGTTTGGATTCACAATTGGAAGCGGTAGATGTGGCTGCAATCGGGTACCAGTTTTATTATTTATTTTTTTTGCGTTTAAAAAAACAATTGAAACCAGTGATAACCAATTTGGTGCAGACGAAGTCGCACAGGTTAGCTAGTTAGCAATATAAAAAAAGAGGCGGTGATTGCAATTTGATACGAGTCACTTCTATTTCCCTTGCCACTTTGCATGAGTATTATATAAAAAAAAAAAACCAAGATTTGTCAGTCACGAATTAGATGCTAGTTAGAGTGTCGTGGTAAAGTCCGTTAAAAGCATTGAAACTAATGACCACGTGTTTTTCACTCTTTATTCAATTTAGGCCCTGAAAATGCACTTATGAACGTCAGAATTACCATCGGAAGAATCGGCAAGAAACTCGATCTGGTTTATCTTTTCATAATACATTTTTTTTACTATAATTACAACATAGCAAACATATAACTACATTCGTTTGATAACAGACTCCTTCTCCATCAAGCCCAAAAGATCGAATAGAAATATACGAATATCGTCACAAAGCATTATATGCTAGGAGTCTTTTTGTACTAAGCCTGGTGCAGTCTTGAAGCGAAATTTAATAATTGTAATAAACCATTCAGTTTTTGGCGGGATCTTGGTCTGTTATGTAGTGAATTTTATATTTTATTCATAATCTTGTGTTATTTGACTCTATATTTTGTAAATTTGGTGGTGTTTTACGTAATATAGTTAGTTTATTGTGCGTAAGTGAAGTGAATGGAAAATAATACTACGGAGCATGAAATTCTGAGGTGCCACAAAAACTCTCAGGAAGGTTCTAACAAGGGATCCACCATCCTGTTAGAATATTGACTCACACGACGCTTAATATTCAAATGATCGCACGACGCTTGTAATATTATTGACTGCTCGACAATGGCAGTAATAATCTAAAAGATTGATTGCCAAAAATAAAGTGAAAAAAAAATAAAAAAATAAGCCATTTGTCATAGATATCTTTCGGTTAATCAAGTTAAGATATAAACGAGATAAAAATACATTCTGCTTTTACAGTAGCCATTTTGCAACGTTCCAATAAAATAAATCGCTAACAGCTTTATCTTTGTGCACGGTTTATTCAACATCAGAAGCAATTTATCGGAACATTTATATTAATAATATGTTACACGTTCTATAGGATCCGCTTCATTATATGAAAGGTTATTACTACGCAATTTGTGTTCATAAATATTATTTATATTAAAATCATAATAAGATAGACTGTAAAGGATTACATATGAAAGGTCATGAGTAGTGGCAAATTAACGTTATTTCTATTAGGTTTATTTGTATCTTATGGAGGCTGGGTTTTTTTAAGCTCGACTGGTTTGTTGAAAATCTTTTCGCGAAATTCGCGAGGCAACCTTTAGATGTGTTCCACTACCTATATTTAAAATCTAGTTTCTTGGGTTCACAATCCTATATCACAACAAATGAGATGAAATTGTGGTGAAACGTTTAAACTTAATAAGTTAAGAAAGAGAAGAGACTCAGTCAGTTTAATATGTTCGAATTTAAGACTACTAGGTTAGATACTCGATTGTAGGTGGTAGAGCCCCGCTGAAGCTGTTTTTGGTTTCAGCATGAATGGGTCGGCTACTCCGGGGTAGTACCACCCCTCTCATAAATAACCGATGTGAAATAACAGTGCTTGCATTGTTGTGTTTCGTTCGGTCAGTGAGAGAGCCGGAGGCCCACGTCCCTTCCTATTTCCTTCTTTCCCTTTCCTTCCCCTCCACTTCTCCCATATACAGGCTGGCGACGTACTTGCGACGTCCCTGATGTCGCTAGTGTCTATGGACGGTGGTGATCACTTAACATCACGTGACCCACCAGTTCGTTTGCCTCTTTTGATATAAAAAAAATGGCTTGAAGTAAGCAACAAATTGATATGGTTAGAAAAAACATTTCACTAAAATATTTAATGTCTGGCGTGCATCGTTTAGTTTAGATTTGGTACGTCTGTTATGATAATTTTTATCATATCTCTATCAGCAGAATCCTTATAAATTTTGTAAATTTTAAATGTTGGATCTGAAGTCTTTTCACACACCTTAGTTTGGCGAATATAATTTAGAAAACCATTGTGTCTAAATCAAATCAAACTGTTTCCATTCGGAAGTTTTACTTACGGCATGAAAAAACAGACAGGAATTTGTGTGGAAAGATTCGTGGTAAAGAGATGAATTCGGTCTGTCAAAATATAGGTTTTTTTTTATATTGTAGCACGGCAAAATGACTGCACTATGCCTGATGGTAAGCACAGTACAATCCAAAAATAATAGCGACCCCCTATTGACACACTATCCATCGCCGGTCGCCACTATCATGCCGGCCTGCAATGGATATGCACAGGCTGATCCCGGAACGCGACGCGCAGAAGCGAATCACTATTACGGGCTTTTTCGCCATATACATAGGAGATGGACATACTCTTTTGGAAGAACATAACTCTGATAATTCTAAGATATTGTGTGACTTAGTAAAGCTATCTCATTAGCGATTCTGATGATATGGCGTTAGAAAAGATAACATTATATTCGCCTGAACGTATGTCCTCAAAGAAATGTCAGCTTGTGGAATACAACCATTTGTATACACTTTAGTTGATCACCGTCCTGGATCTGCAGTAATATAATTAATGACCAAACAGGTTGTTGATTATCTGCACTTGACTAAGTTAGAGTAATTCTTAGTTTATTAGAGAGTATTAGTTTATCGCATTTTTTTATTCCTCAAACTGACTACGCTATTGACCTAGTAAGGTCTTAACAGTTTCACCAGACTAGTATTCAAATTTATCGCATTTTGGAAACAACCAATTTATATCTAATAGCCTAGAAGTTTACAGGTTATAAGGTTATAACATGCTGATTTTTCGTTCGTTGTCATTACGTTTAGACTATGCTTTCCATCAGCCGCAGTATACATAAAACAAATGAAAGAAGAAAGGAAGCATCGCCTATATTAGGCTTTCGACCACCTTAGCTAAAATCAGTATTTCTGCATCCATTTGGCAAAAGCGGTAGATTCAGGGTTGTCAAAATTACATCTGAGTGTTTCTCAACATATTATCTATTTTATTTACATCGTTCACTAGAGCTATACACGAAATCCTACGCACATAATCGGTCAATACACTACGAACCCTTTTAAGGATCCAGCCCAAACAACTTAAAACTTCGATGGCTCCGAAGACCCCGACGCTGCGCTATCCGTACATAAATCGCGATCGAGTGAACCCTTCGATTTATGTTACATTTATAATAGGTGAACATTTTGAAAGGGATGAACTAGAAAATTGAATCACTTGATACTTTATGGAATCGTTGTATACACTGTTTAATGATGCAGTAATTTGACAGGGAATTCGATTATAGAATCAAAAATACTTTATTCAATATAGGCCCTAATAAGGTGCTTATGAACTACTACCGGTTTGGGCAAACAACCCAATCACCGAAAATAACCTGCAAGAAACTCATTTTTTTTTCTCAAACTGACTACGTTATTGACCTAGCAAGGTCTTAACAGCTTCACCGGACTACAAAGAAACTCGATCTGGTTCGTCCTTTTAACATCTTTATATATATTCTTCTGTGCGTGTGTATGTCACTGAACTTTTCCTAAACGGTCACACCGATTTTGATGAAATTTTGTGTGCGTATTCCAGTGGATCCGAAAATGGTTTAGATTTACATTTGGACCCAGTAGGTGGTACGGCGGTTGACATTTATATTTTCTTTATTATCCGCTAGTATATCTATGTATTTCCAATATATTACACGTTACAATCGTTTTTAGTGGACACACAAAGAGGAGTCAATTCCAGGCAGCACTATTATTGATACATTGATCCACTCTATAATACCCTATTGCCATCTAAACCCACTTCACGGGGCACTTAAACTTACAATCCGACAAATCAGTAATATGCTTTGGGACTTTGCTGTGAAACGTAACGCTATTACCTAAAAAACTATTACTGATCTTACTGAGTTTGAATCATGGGACGAATAGTTTGTTACAGTTTCTAGTGTATAATAAATTATTCCGGCAGTAGTAAATTATTAGCTGTGCTCGCGACTTTGTCTGCAGGGAACTTAACGAAAAAAAGAGTCTTTCGTTTACTGTCTTAGATAAACTATATAATGCCATATTTTTGTAACAGTTTGAACCTAAGAAGAGGATTGTAGAGGGCCGCCATCTTATTTGAACATTGAAATGATCGCAAGAACGTTTAATATTATAATTACCTACTTGACAAATATTATTCATATATTTACTAGTACAAAAAGATTCTTCAAATTTTACAAAGATGTAGCAAGAATCTGTTGTTATCTATAATATATAAATCGTCTATATCTTAAGAGTCGCTAAACAATCCTCTCGATTAAAGCCATCATTTTATTCGTTGAAGATTAACAATAACCTATGATATAATTTAATTACATAGTATAAATAACTCTCAAACTATGATTGATTAATGAATGCGGATATCCAAGCTTATAAATTAATCAATTCATCACACAAACCGACAGTTTCATTCAATTCTAGAAACGATTGTACTTACGTATGAATTAACATCATTTTATATTCATACATTCAACTTTATTATATTCAACTTTATTATATTGCAATACTACTTAACAACCGCAGCTTGGTTCTGGCGAATAATTTATTTTCTCACGATTCATTGTTAGCTGTACTTTATTTTTCTTAACTATAATGTTATTATTACTCTTGAACTCCTGCAGTTTTATTGATATCAAGTTACTTTTGTTAAATTGCATTATTACTATTTAACCCATATATGTAATGGGTTGTAGCTTGAAGAATAATCGAAAAAGTTCGCTTTATTCGTTTTAGAGGTTGCTTGAATAAACAATGAATACTTCAAATTGGTACAGGTAAGCGGCCATACAATGACTATATAATTGTAACTAATTAAAAAAATAAAAGTAAAATAAAAATCTTTGATTTACGTCAAATTGTGAGATTTAGAATAATAACATATCGCTTTGTAACATTCTATTATTCTGAATAACAATATAGAATCTTATCTCAGGTAGGAGAGGTTAAGAATCGCCAGAATCGTCCTTGTATAATTAAGTAAGTTACCAATATAGAATTTATCTCAGATAGGAGGGGTTAAGAATCGCCAAAATCATCCTTGCATAATTAAGTAAGTTAACAATATGGAATCTTATCTCAGATAAGAGAGGTTAAGAATCCCCAAAATCATCCTTGCATAATTAAGTAAATTTACAATATAGAATCTTATCTCAAATAGGAGGGGTTAAAAATCGCCAAAATCATCCTTGCATTTTTTTTTATTGTAGCACGACAAAGTGACTGCACTATGCCTGATGGTAAGCATAGTACAATCCAAAAACAGTGGCGACCACCGAGAGACAGATTCCATCGTCAGTCGCCGCTGTCATGCCGGCCATAATGACGAAAGTCACTGGATATGTACAGGCTGATCCTGAAACGCGACGCGCAAAAGCGAGTCACCATGACGGGCTTTTTCGCCATGTACATCGTGGTTGCGACCCAGTCGGACTGTAAAACCCTACCACCCCGCAAATATATAATTAAGTTAACAATATAGAATCTTATCCCAAATAGGAGGGGTTAAGAATCGCCAAAATCATCCTTGCCTAATTAAGTAAGTTAACAATATAGAATCTTATCTCAGATAAGAGAGGTTAAGACTCCCCAAAATCATCCTTGCATAATTAAGTAAGTTAACCAAGTCATCTCTCATAATAATAAGGTAACAAATAAAACAGCACAGCATATATAAAAATCATAATTTTATTTTAATAGTTCAACGTTTATTATAACATTTATTTATAACTTATATAATAAATAATCTAGTACATAAAAATATTAATAGATATATTTTTAAAGAATTATACCAGTGAGCCTTAACCTTTAAAAACATAAATTTAAATATAAAAAATAATAAATCATAGCCTAAACCGTTCGGGAAATTGTTATCAATTATGCTAGAAACATTATCTGGCGAATATTCTGTCCGGTTGTAAGGACGAAGTTCGTTGTCAAATTTCAATAAAGTATGCGACGAATGCTGTGACCACATATTCACACTAATTTCAGTGTTGGATGACGCGACGAATCGTGCGGAGTTCGGGAAATGAATACAGTCGCGTTATACAACGATAAATATTAATTTACTATATTTTCACCATTAGTAGAATAATAAAAAAGGAATCATCGAAATAGGTTGGCATGATATTGAGTTATTCGTCTATTTGTCGTATACACACCAAATGCAAATTTAACACTTATACGGTTTTGCACTGGATGCCGTTGACAGAACTGGACCAAAAAAATGGGACTACACGGGAAGCACTAGCTTTCAAATAAAAAAAGAATCATCAAAATCGGTTCAGTCAGTCCAAAGTTATGAGGTAACAAACATAAAAAAAAAATACAGTCGAAATGATAACCTCCTCCTTTTTTTGAAGTCGGTTAAAAAGAAAATTGAAAAGAGAAAAAACGTCGCTTGATGTTCTAATTGAACCGATCGGGTTTTTGTAAAGTTTATTCAGCATCAAAACTTCTAGTATACATGAAAGTGGAAAGGTTTTGTTTCTTTCCCTTATCGTACTGAAATAGTTTAAAAAATTATCCGATACGAAATATATATAAACGAACATGCGGGTCACCTGTTGTTAAGCTATCACCGCCGTCCATAGACACTAGCAACCCCAGAGGAGTCGCAAGTGCGTTGCCAGCCTGTGTTTGTGAGAATAGAGAGAAAGGGGGAGGGGAAGGAAGAGGAGAAGGGAGGGGAGGGGAGATGGGTCTCCGGCGCTCTCACTGACCGAACGAAACGCAACAATGGAAGCACTGTTACTTTACGTCGGTTTTCTGTGGGTCGAGTGGTACTACCCCGGACGAGCCGACCCATTCAGGCTGAAACCAATAATAGCTTCAGCGTGGCTCTACCACTACTATACTTTACCTATGAAATTGCCGTTCTACAGTACTGGCCATTTCAAATCAAAATAATTGTTGTTTGGGTTAAGAATTCAAATTTCAAATTAATTTTATTTAAAAAACATGGAATTCTTTTTCCAAAAGTAGTCATTTGTTTATTGTATAGTGTTACAATTTTCAATATTTTTTGTCATCATGGATACGTTGAAAATTCGAGTAATTATGGAATATGAGTACCGTCGTGGTAGCAACGCGGCACAAGCGGCACGTAACATCAACGACGTTTACGGAGCTAACACTACAAACCAACGCACCACCTGTAATTGGTTTGCTCGCTTCCGTTCTGGGAATTTCGACCTGCAAAAAGGAACCACCCGGGCGTCCGAAGACTTTAGTCGACAATGACGAATTAAAGGCGATTGTGGAAGCTGATAATACACAGACTACGGCTGAATTAGCAGCAGATTTCGACGTTAACGTCAAAACAATATTGGTCCATTTGCGTCAAATTAGTAAGGTAAAAAAGTTTGAGAAAGGGATGCCCCACGAACTTAATGCTCGCCAGCGCGAAGTACGCGTCGAGACGTACCTTGCACTTCTCAACAGACACACAAATAAAGGAATTTTAAACCGAATTGTTACCTGCGATGAAAAATGGATTCTATTTGATAACTGCAAGCACTCAGCAAGTTGGTTGGATCCTGGTTCAGCTAATAATGCCCTAAACGAAAACTTACTCCTAGAAAAGTGATGGTCACTGTTTGGTGGTCTAGCGCCGTGTGATTTACCACAACTTCTTACCAAACGGGGTGAGCATTACTGCAGATGTGTACGGTGAAGAACTGAACACAATGATGGAGAAGCTGGCACATCTCCAACCAGCATTGGTCAATCGCTTGTCTCTGCTGCTCTCGCACGACAACGCGCGATCTCATATTGCACAGCAGACGGTCTCCAAGTTGCAAGAACTGGGGTTGAAAGTTCTCTGTCACCGCCCTACTCAGCAGACCTTGCGCCTACAGACTACTACTTTTTCCAGAATTTGGATAACTCCTTGGCGGAAAAAAAAATCAATACCCGAGAGGCAGTACAAAATGCCTTTGATGAATTTGTTGCCTCCCGTCCAGCTGATTTCTTTAAGAAGGGCATCAATAAGCTGCCAATACGTTGGCAAAAATCCATTGATTGCATGGGTGATTACTTCGATTAATACAAATAAAAAATACATGAAAAAAATTCGTTTAAAATTTTTCATAGTAAACTGCAATTTCATAGGTAAAGACCTAATATAAGAGTTGTTGAGGTATGTATGCATAGTACACATATATGTTCCAACAACTCATATACGTATGAATAGTTAGCTTAGGTCAGCTCAGATAGGACAAAAATTGCACGTATCAGACAATAGCCCAAGCCGAGGTGAGCCGTGCACCCTTGAGCTAGTTGTCAAATAAAATCGGCTGAGTGCCCTAAGCGCCCGCCTTAGCTGTTAAGCCTTTGCTAGGTAAATAGCGTAGTAAGTTCGAAAAAAAAAATCTAGTATAAACGAATTTTAGTATTTTTGTTATAACTATTGTTCTATAGAGAGTTAACATTAACATAAATCATAGAACGAAAATTATAAAATTGAGCTACATGCTAAATTAATTTATTTTAATCTAAAATGAATAAAACTAAGAGTCATTCGAGAGAATATAAAAATGGAAATATAAATACAACAATAACGGTAATTTTACTAAAGGCAGAAAAACTAACACTGATATAATTCCTATATCGCTTCTCTAGAACAATAGAGTGATCAACTGATAAATAAGAGTTTTATCTGTAGAGTTTTTTCAGGAGAACGCGTTATAAATTAGTTAGTTATTATTCTATACTAATATTATAAACAGGTAAAGATTGCAAGTTTGTGAAATTGTAGGGGGTAATCGCAGGGGCTACTGGTCCGATTTGAAAAATTATTTCAATGCTGTACAGCTGATTTATCGAGAACGGTTATAAGTTAGATATCATCACGCTAAGACCAATAGGAGCGAAGCACCAATGAATAATGTATTAAAATTGTTTTTTTATTCCTTGGGAGTTTCCGCTGTATGTTAACGTTAACGGAGTTAACGAAGTCGCGGACAGAGGCTAGTAATGTATATTTAACACCATTTATATTATACATTTATACATATTTGTAGGTGGTAGAGCCCCGCTGAAG
>JACEII010000141.1:369906-382396 GCA_014332785.1 Antheraea mylitta | reverse complement strand
TTACAATCCCTTATTGAATTCAGTTTAACTTCATCCAACGATAAAGCATACCCCTAATTAATTAAATAGATGAACGAAAAATAAAATAGCTTGATATAAATTACAAAAAACTTTACAGGCGACAACAGATTTTACTTTTGTAACTAATGAATTTTACAATAATTGTGCAATAACTATTGCTCATTCAGAAGAGTTTTCAATCCCTTATTGAATTCAATTTAACTTTATGCAACGACAAAGCCTATTCCCTAATTGATTAAACAGATAAATGAAAAATATTATTCCGCTTCTCCCGAAACTCCAATGGAAGTTAGTTTGCATATCTTAAAATTACATTAAATTGTTGGCATCCATCAGAAAATTTACAATAGTCTTTGTGATAATATTTACAAGGCGTGTTGCTTCCACCGGTTCTGTTATCTTTGCGGCATCTGGAATAGAAGTTTTGTATACATTTCCTATTATTCTGTTGTTGTAATTATTATTTAATCATTTGAATAAAGCTTCATTATTGAACACTATATAGATGTCGAGAGATGAGTGTATATACAGATATTATCGTGATTATTTCTAGGTTTTTTTTTCTCGAACTGACTACGCTATTGACCTAGCAAGGTCTTAACAGCTTCACCGGACTACGTATTTCTACGTAATAAATTAAAAAATACTGAATATGTCCATTATTTCGCTGTTGATTATCTGTTGTCTATTATTATTATTGACATTGACAATGGTCGGCCAATATTATAGTTGCGAGCTAATAAGCAGGTATAATGCATGACCCGTTGATGTGAATGTGTCACTTTGCTCGTAGTTGAATGTTTCGATACGAAACGAAATATTCATTTCATACATCGTCTTGTTACAAATTTCAATATGTAAAAAATAACAAATTAACCAACAGCAGAGTGATTGACAACAATGTTTAACAATTAATGTAAAAAAGCACAACTAATTGGCCATTTATTGCCATCTATATTTGCAAGTTTCTGCGAGGCAAAATATTACCGAACGAAAAAAACATAGATAAATAAAAATCAATACTCGTATTCAATTCCATCAAAACTCTCTCTCTCCTGGGCTTTATCTCCTGGCATGATAGTTATTACTACTATCGCTATTCATCTCAGTCGTTCATTACTGCATAAGCAATGTTAAATTGACTATAGAATATACCATAACCTATATTGACTAATTCACCTCTCATTAAGCAAGTATATATCGTATGTGGACCAAGATGTTCCATTAATGTTCCATAAAACCAACGATTTGCTAGCCACATTTATTTTGATAGTGATATTGTTAATTTTATTTTTATGATTTACACGTACGTCCTTACTGTTCTCTTGTACAATCCCAAGTTATAAGATGTTGGGAAGAGAGACGCCGAGAACATATTCCACTCCTTAGACAGACGTATTATAAATATGGAAGCAAATTGTTTAGTACGAATCATGTGAATAGCAATCACATAAGGATTGAAACCCTCACGACTTCTAATTGTCCTCTAATGGAATGTGGATTATATCATGTAATTCCTTTGCACTCTCCAAAGCGTAACATATAAAACACTTAAAAATAAGCCGCTTTCCATCAATGCTCTAAATTGGAAATTTTTGTCTCCCACAGTGCTTCATCATCAACAAACTGATTATTGTCAACTGAACTTCCTGAAAAGACCCTATCAACATCTTTTTTGTAGGTGCTAGAGTCACTATTAATACGTGAAGCAAAAAAATTGTACCCCTTTTTAACCGATTTCCCGTGAACGGATGAACTTGAAATTTGGTACAGTTAAAGTTTATATGGCGGAGAAGTGCAAAAAGCTGTTTATCTATACTTCTATACTCATATTATAAAGAGATAAAGTTTGTGACGTTGTGATGTTGTGACGTTGTAGGGGGTAATCTTAGGAACTACTGGTCCGATTTGAATAATTTTTTCAGTGTTATATAGCTCTTTCATCGAGAATAGTTATAGGCTATATATCATCACGCTAAGACCAATAGAAACGGAGCACAGATGAAATATGTTTCAAAATCGGGATGTTGATCCTATTGAGAACGCGAACGGAGTCGCGGGCAGAGTCTAGTTTTATATAAAATGCATTAGAAGTACATTCGATTAATTAAAGTGTGCACTACTCACACTACTGCTTGAATTTTACACAACATATACACACATGTAAATAAAAAAGACATTTTGACAGCCGTCAAGAAGTATAATATCTTTTGACAAAAGAACTCTAATAAAGTTCAAACTTTAAGAAATCAATTAACTATGGTCGAATGTCGACCACTGGGCGCCCACTAGTCAACATAAATAGATTGGCTCGTCTGGGGTACTACCACCCGACCCACAGAAACACTTACATCAAGTGACAGTGCTTGCGCTGTTGCGTATCGTTCGGTCAGTGAGAGCGCCGGAGGACCACCTCCCCTCCCCTCACCCATTCCTCCTTTCCCACTCTCCCTTACCTCTCACCTCAAAACGCAGTCTGGCAACGCACTTGCGACTCCCCTGATGTTACTAGTGTCTATGAACAGCGGTGATCACTTAACATAAGATGACCAACCTGTTTGTTTGCCTTAAACGTCTATAAAAATACACAGGTTATGGAATTTACCATGTCATCATGCTGCGACGGAGGACTGTAAGTTTTATGATCATCAGCTGTAGTGTCTCTAATCGTGTAGCTCTTGTGGTCACTCGACTCTAAAACCACTCGAGGTGGATCAGTGTCTGGGAAAAGAAACGTTTATTAAATTAACACGAATACTTAAGAATTACATTTCATTTCAAAAAAAAAATCTAGTGTACCAAGGACAACTATTTGTTAAATTTCTATTCCTGCTATGAAATTGCTAAATTTACATCACTTTAAGATGAATTAATTAAAAAAGGTTTATTTCCCTAATTTGTTTTCTTTAATACGTCGTAAGGTGTGATCTTACCAGCCTTTGGGTTGAGTATGTCTGGTTTGGTCTCCAGTTTATCCGCAGGAGCTGGATACGCGATAAGGTATCGCCTACCTTGAGCATCTACTTGCACCACGCTTTGTGAAGGTCTTTTACTACCTGCATTGTTGTCATTTCTCCTATGAATAAAGAAACGATTTGACACTCTGACTCAACTTTTACGATTTAAAAAGGTTATGGAAGACCTGTGTGGAATATTAAACATTCATGCCATTATTGCTATTCGTGTATTTCTATAGATACGAGTACATTAAAAGTTACAAGTGCATTTAGTACGAAGAGACTAGGGAATAAATTCTAACTAACAAACAATCTTCATATATGTCCCTTCGACCTTTAAGCTTGATGGAGAAAGAGTTTGCTATCAAATTGTTTGATATTTTTGTAAAACATTTGATTATTAATATCATGTCAATTAGCAGACTTTTAAATCACCATAACTTACTGACTTGTACCTATAAATTATGGCTGAAGAATCTTTATGACCTTATAATGTTCGTGTACTGCATCAAGGGGAAGGGAAGTGACTCGTATTAAATTGCGACCACTTCTCTCTCTAATATAATATTGCTAATTCCGAATTAATGTCCGAAAGCAACAAAATGAAAAAAAAAAAACATTTAATATTAAATGTATTATTATATACTTGACTTTATCGTTGTTTGATACCAATTATTGTGTAAACAATGTAATAAACATTGATTGGCAATAAATTAATGATGAACTCGGTAATGTACTTCAACTTATAGACTAAAAAGCTTAGGGGCACAAGAATAATTCTTAGAGCATAATCTTGAAATAATTATGCAACGAATTCTTATAAATAGGATAGAATATTATATTTAAATCGCTTTTTCTTAGAGAACACAGTTTTAAGTAGAGGAATATTAAATAGTCTAAGTTATTAGTACAAGCTATGATAAAATAGAATTCTGTATTCTAATACCAGCAAGTATGTAGAATGTTTTATTCATAGTCGCATGATTTCATCTTAACTCCACGTCATTCATATATAGATGAAATAATCATGATTTACAATCAAGACCTCTGATTAGGGGTGACCTATATTCATCGATGTTGAAGAAACATCGATGTTTAGCTGAAAAACATATAATAGCATCGACACATCGATGTTTTGATATTGTTAACATCGACACATTGATGTTTTGATTCCGATAACATCGACATGTCGATGTTTTGATCTCGATAACATAGGCACATCGAAATTTTGATTTCGATAACATCGACACATCGATGTTTTGATATTGTTTACATCGACGCATCGATGTTTTGATTTTGATAAGATCGACACATCGAATGTCAATATATATTCTTTAGGGTCACCTAACGTTGCATGTACTTCTAGATAACTATCAAATTTAATTATTTTATACTAGATGATACTAATTAACGTTATCAAAGTAAGCCGTACGAATAGTTATTTCTTTGCATTTCCTAAGGGAAAAAGGAAAAGGGGACAGCTTCAGAAAGACTTTTTTTCAAAGCTGGCCAACTCCTGTATCAGCAACGGAACAGACAATATGGAAAATACCCAAAAAAGTTAGTTTATTACAGACAGTCTATTAGCTAGGAAAAACATCGATGTTTTGCTATTGATGTTTATCGTACATCGATACTTTTAAACCGACGTTAACATCGATGTCAACATTGATGTTTTTCTAATTTCGATCATTCCTATCTCGAAGCAATTAAATGTCTGCGCAATAATTGTAAATAACTTTAATTCTCTGTAGCAAATTATATTATTAAATTACGTGGCTATACGTTCCAATAACTACAATTGAAACGCAATCGCATCTTCATCGCAATATATGGTGTAATATCGGCAAAACACAATCTGTTATTCTACATATCATGGAAATGTGCAAATTAACTAGGATGGTCCGTTAAAGTGCCGAGAATTATTTCGTTACTCATATGGACATACAATGATGAATGTAAATCCAATTGTTATCCTATGATTAGTGTAAATTCATCACAAAAATAATTGCAAACGACAGAGCGGAGTGAAGAAATTGGTTAATCTTCAGATTAATTAGTTAAAGGGTCTATTAAGATCCTTTGAATTTTGGAAGTAAATAATATTTAAACTTTCTACAACTTTATGTTTTCCAATTCAGTTTTTTTAGTTATATTAATTGATACTTACTTTCTTAAAGCAAGAGCGACGATGGCACACGCAGCAGTCAGTACCGCAGCTAGGACCGCAATGGCTGCAACGGCAGGAAACCTTGTTTCTGCTCTTGTTGCACTTTCTACTCGAATTCAGTATAATAATGTTACTTGGGTCATACCACTACCACCATAAAGACATTTGATAGTTTATTTCAATTAACACTTAATGAAAAAAGGCGAGACAGTATAGCAACTGCTAACAAAATGCACCCTTAAAACAATGGAATAACTGGCAAATTTTTAAGTCTGAATTATTTAAATATGAAATTTAAATAATATTTGTAAACTAAAGTCATTAATATTAGACTGGGTTCTATATATATTGACACAGATAGTGTACTAATTATTCAAACATACGATGGGATGCACAAACTCAATACATAACGTCAATAATATATGTATATATATTTTTTTTATCTCGAACTAACCACGCTACTGACCTAACAAGGTCTTAATAGCTTCACCGTACTACATCCCAATAATATATTTATACAGATCCCTGTATTACACGTCGCTAGTCTGTCATAACTGCAATAAGTCACGACCGTGTCGCCGCCATTGGTGATGGTCGATGAAGCATAATTACATACATGATTTTACCAATACAAAAATTCAAACACTTGAAAGATACAGTCGAATATAAGCAATGTCTGGTACAAGTGCAATATATCACGAGCATGTCAAGGTCATCGGTGACGCGAACCCATAACATTTTCCTCTACCAAATAATTGCTACCTACAAAATCCCTGAACGCGGCTACAGAAGGTTTCACTTCAAATTGTTTTGCGTCTGATGGAAAAGAAATCTCTTATTTATATTAAAGAAATCAGAAAATAAAGATATTTAAAACTTAAATAGTTCAATATATTTTACAACAAATTGTTTGTGATGAAACTTTATTTAGATTTATTTAAAAGTGTGATCTTACCAGCCCTTTTATCAGCGTCTCTATATATCACATCTCTCAACAGTACAGGATCTGAGGCTCCCTTACTATTTCGTGCTACAACAACTAAGTCTTCGTCATGTGCCAATGATTCCACCTCCGCCCAACTTATGTTCATCCACACCACTAGATCTGTGTGAAATGGATTCATTGAATGCGGTGACGAATGTTGAATATTGTATAATTCAATTAATATTAACCAACGGTTCTATAACAACATGTTTATTAATTTATTTACAAATATAGAGAATGCAGTAGTTAAGTAATTTGAGTAAAATATTGAATAAAACTAGAATACTAGATTGAAGCAAATGGTTGTTAATGGTTGTTAAAAAAACAAACGGTTGTTAACACATTAACAAAATTTACACTATGTAGTAACTCTTTTATAATATTAATACATTAAAAACAATAAATATATTATTAAACGTTTGAAATAAAAAAAAAATTGAACAAGAATACACAAAAAAATTATCACTAAAGCAATTGTAAAAACTAAAATTACGTCTTGGGAAGGAAAAATCACAAATGCAATCCAGAAGACTAAAATAATTAATAGAAAATTGAAATATTATTTACTGAATCTATTTTTAAAACTATATGTATAAAATGCGATTAATTGCTCTTTTGAATAAATTACCAAATATTTCTGACGAAGGTTACAAGTTTACTTGCGATGTTTTCCTAAGTTATCTTACTTTGTTAAAGTCAAATAATTACAATGTTTTATACCCAAGTATCCAGCAGTAACATTAGAGAGGATTCTACTGGTATCTCCTAGAGCTTCCAACGTGAAGTGTTGCATCAGACCGCCATCATAACCGGCTACACATCGCACAGTTAAAAAATCCTCATTGCTCTTTACCACGCGGTTAGAAGTGCAGTTCCTTGGTGGTGACGGACGAGCTGATGAAAAAAATCTGAATCTATAAATGCAAGCAATAGAATAAAAATAAGGACTGTAATGTTTTTTTTTATACCACAGCAGGCAAATGAACAGGTGGGATACCTGATGTTAAGTGATCACCACCGTACATAGACCATTCACCCTAAAAAAACAATACTGTTCCATATGAATAGGTTAAATGTAAGCCAAACCGATCGAAGCTGCGAAAAAAAACCAGTAAGTTACAAATATAGTCCAATAATAACAGAAAACTTAGGGCGTCGCGATAGTTTCCGTTGTCCGAAATTACGAAGCATGTAACAACTAACAAAAATATGTCCTCGATAGAAGATAAGTAACAAAATGTGTGCTCAAACTAATTGAGCTAAAACTTAAAAGAGTCAACATTTCAGGAAAGTTTTAAGGAAGTGTTCATCTAGAACCGAAGTGGGTTCTTGTAAAGTTATAGGAGCCAGTACGTGGCAAGTTAGCTCGTTACCGCACCTCCGTATTGGTTTCCAGTCCATGATTGGTAACCAACTTAGGTCGTATTTTAAATCGGGCTTTACTTAAAGCCGGGTTCACATGCCGCGTGTTCGGATTTATTAAGGGATTTGGGTACAGTAAATTCGTCATATTATTATTAATCCTAAATGTATGTAGAGGTAATACAACTAATTGCGTGTCATCTATAGTTCACTTGATTAGAAGTCAGGTAGAAAATCTATCACTAATTTCCGTGGATTAATAGGTATTGAAATCTTCATTGACATCAATTTTAGTATCAATTTACTAAATTAAAGATTATATTGTTTTTATCAATAATTTCTCTTGATGAATAAAATATGTTTTAATTAGAAAATAAAAATTTTTTTGAAACAAGTCATGACTCAAAATTTTGCCTGGATAACGTTGAATTTAGTGTTCCAAGTGGGAATATTATGTATTATATTTGAGTCAAAATAATTTCAATTGTTGACTTTTTAAATTTAGGTAATATTTTTATTTAATATATTTTTTTTAAGAAGTATGAAGTTTGATATCAATAATTCAACATAGTTGTTGACGCCCATTACAACAAGTGAGTTTCGGAACAAACAAGCATCCTTTCCACCCACATTTCCTCTCTTCTCCTCCTCTAAAAAATTGAAAGTGCATTTAACGCTCGAACGGTGCCGCGGTCGTGACGCAAAACGCAACAATCGCAATAAAAATCTGGAGTCTACAATAGTTCTGTGAACTTTAAGTGAACTTCTATGAACTAACTATAAACTAAGTGATATCTAATCATTCAGGCGGTTGTCGCCGCTCCCCGTGGTCCTCATGGGCGATTTAAATGCTAAATCGAGGACCTGGGGAGCGGCAGCCACGGACCTGAGGGGCGTGGCCGTTGAGGAGTGGGCAGCCGAAGTGGGGCTGTCCCTCCTCAACCAGGGGAGCGTCCACACGTGCGTGCGGCAGAACGGGGGGTCTGTGGAAGACGTCTCGTTTGCCACCCCGTCTGTCGCACGCCGTGTCCGGGGGTGGAGGGTGCTTGAGGAGGTGGAGACTCTGTCGGACCATCGATATATCAGGTTCAAGGTCTCCACCTCCCAAGCCGGAATCGGCACCCGCCCCCGGAGGGGCATGAAGTTCCCCTGTTGGGCGGTGAGCCGCCTCAACCGCGAACTAGCGGAAGAGGCGGCCATCGCCCAGGCGTGGGCCATGCCCTCCCCTCAGGACGATGTCGACGCGTCCGCAGCCCGCCTCCGTGGTGCCCTCACGGAGGTTTGCGACGCGTCGATGCCCCGGAGTGTACACCGCCCAGACAAACGGGCGGTGTACTAGTGGTCGCCGGAGATCGCCGATCTTCGGGCGGCCTGCTCCGCAGCCCGGCGGCTGTTCAGGCGCAGCCGCCGGCGTCGGCCCCGGGACCCCGAGGAGGAGGCCCGGTTGTATGGCAGCTACAGGGAGCGCAGGAAGATCCTGCAGGCTGCCATCAGCCGGGCGAAGGAGGCGGCATGGGAGGAGCTGCTGCAAACGCTGGAGGGGGATCCTTGGGGGCGCCCGTATCGGATCGTATGCAATAAGTTGCGATCCTGGGCGCCTCCGGCGACGGAGTCCCTCCTGCCGGAGGTGGTGGCGAGGGTCGTGGGTGAGTTATTTCTCGACCCTCCGCCGCTCCTGGCTCCTCCCATGCCTCCACCTCGGGTGGAAGTTGAGGAGGTGTCGGACACTCCTCCCCCAATCACGGAGGGGGAGATGGGGAGAGCTGTTGAACGCCTCCTCAACCGGCGTAGAGCACCCGGCCCTGATGGGGTCCCAGGTCGGGTGCTCGGCCTTGCGCTGGGTTATCTTGGGGGGTGGCTTCGGGAGCTGTTCGACCGGTGCTTGGCGATCGGGCAGTTTCCGAGGGTCTGGAAGTTGGGGCGGCTCTGCCTTATGGCGAAGGAGGGCCGCCCTCCGGACTGCGCGTCCGGATATCGGCCTCTCGTCCTGCTGGACGACGTCGGGAAGGTGCTGGAGAGGGTCGTCTCTTCCCGAGTCGTCCAGCACCTGGAAGGAGTGGGGCCTAATTTGTCGGACGCGCAGTTCGGCTTCCAGACAGGGCGATCCACAGTGGACGCCCTGCGCCTCCTAAAGTCGTTGTCGATGGAGGCGACCTCCCAAGGAGAGAGGGTTTTGGCGGTGTCCCTAGACATCGCCAACGCCTTCAACAGCCTGCCGCATAATGTCATACGGGAGGCTCTTCGATATTTCAGAGTGCCTCCGTACTTGCGGCGGCTGTTGGAGGCGTACCTGGAGGAGAGGGAGGTCGGCTACGTCGACGGCAATGGGCGGATGGTCCGGCGGACTACAAGGCGGGGCGTTCCACAGGGGTCGGTGCTGGGGCCGCTCCTGTGGAACATGGGCTACGACTGGGTGCTCCGCAGCGCGCTTCCATATGGAGCGCGCCTAATCTGCTACGCGGATGACACCCTAGTCGTAGCCCGGGGGGAGGACTGGAGAGAGGTAGAGCGCCTTGCCACGATGGCCACAACTCTCGTGGTCAGGCGCATAAGAAGGTTGGGCCTCAGGGTGGCCCTCGAGAAGACCGAGGCCATACTCTTTCATGGGCCTCGGCAGGGGCCACCACCTGGGGCCCACATTATGGTGGAGGGCGCCCGGATCAGGGTGGGTGCCCACATGAGATACTTGGGCCTCACCCTGGACGGGCGCTGGCGGTTCGAGCCCCACTTTGCGGGGCTCAGGCCGCGAATTGCTAGGGCGGCGGCGGCACTCGGTCGGTTGCTCCCCAATATTGGGGGGCCGGGTGCCGGGTGCCGTCGACTCTTCATGGGAGTGGTGTGGGCGATGGCCGCTTACGGGGCACCGGTCTTGGCTGATGCCCTCGGTGCCACCAACGTGCGCGCGCTGCGCAGTACGCAGCGCACGGTGGCACTGAGGGCAATCCGGGCATACCGGACGGTGTCATCGGCGGCGGCCTTTACGCTCGCCGGCTCCCTTCCTTGGGAGCTGGAAGCTGGGGTGCTCGCCGCCGTGTACGAATTCACGGCGGCGAGGAGACGTAGTGGGGAGCCTCCGGCTCCCAGGGAGATAGAAATTAAAAGGCGGGAGTTGCGGGAGGGGGCTATAGGGAGGTGGATGCAGGACCTGGCGGATGCGCGCTTTGGGAGGCACACCGTCGACGCCGTCCGCCCGGTCCTGCGGGAGTGGACTGGGAGAAGATGGGGCTCCCTGTCGTTCAGGCTGGTGCAGGTGCTGACCGGACACGGTTGTTTCGGGTGGTACCTGCACCGGATTGCTCGCAGGGAGCCGACCGCCGCCTGCCATGAGTGCGGCGCTGAGGAAGATACCGCACAGCACACTCTCTCTGAGTGTGCTGCGTGGGAGGTGGAGCGCCGCATTCTGGCGACGGTGGTAGGAGCGGATTTGTCGCTGCCGAGCGTGGTCTCGTCCATGCTCGGCAGCGAGCAGGCGTGGCGAGCAGTGGCCTCCTTATGTGAGGAAGTCATCTCGCAAAAGGAGGCGGCGGAGAGGGCCCGCGAGGCGGGCCCCCTGAGTGGTCGTCCTCACCGACGGAGGACCGGCAGGAGGAGGCGGCGATTTGCCCAACTTCTCCTGCCACCATAGTCGAACCTGAGGGGATGTAGTCGGGGGGCTCATCCCTTCATTGCACAGGTCCGGCGGACGAGGGGGGGCAGCTGGCGTGTACCCAGCTGCCTCTCTATAGGTAGGAGCCTGGCGGCAACCTTCCGCCGGGTGGACCGTTGGGGCGGCTATTCAAGGGGAATAGCAGAGAACGATCCCTTGCCGCCCCAACATCACGGTCTGTCGGTACACCGTGGGGTTTTAGTCCGTGCGAGTCGGACATAACCCATCCTCTCCCCCGGGAGGGTGGGCATCCATAAGGGATTTCCCCACGTAAAAAAAAAAAAGTGATATCTAATCATAATAACGACGCGAGCGAGGTGATAAAAAGGAATTCAAAACCGCATCAACATCGGTGAGTCCACATATGCTCCCGCTGAACCAGCACCTATTTTTACGCATCGCACTCCCCCAATAATATTTTTGCAAAGCGTTTAAAACTAAGGTTTTTGGATAGGAATACTATTAAAATGACCTTAAGGTACTCCTCAGTGTGTAAGAATATTACAAAATACTATTAAAAGCAGGAATCTGTAATGATTCTGATAAATACATCAAAAAAAGTAAAATAAAATAAAATCTGGTAACTTCAACTTTAACATTGAATAAGTTTTGAAGGAGTAGATATATCAAAATTTAACAATAAAGTTTACATTTACAACGTTTGATTTCCTACAAAAAATATTTTCTGATTTTACGCGTCACATACAGGTTCAGAAGTTAAAAAAAAATGAACTGAGTTTAAACAAAAACCTCAAGTGTAAATCATAAATATGGGAAATGAATAATTGCGATGACTGACCATGCTATTTACCAAGTGAGATCTTTACAGCTTCACCGGACTACTATTATTTGATACCTTGGACAACATTTTCAAGGTAATTTTGTAAAAAAAAGACGTTTCATTTCATATAACTACAGAGTAGAAAGACATTTACTTACCTTTACACAGTCAGTTACCTTTACTTTCGACGCGTATAAATTAAAAATATAATAATACTGTAGTGATTATTCCAAAAATAGTGACGAGAAGCGGTAACGTTTAAAATTACTAGGTAAGTTCGCTCGTTACGGATCCCGTATTGGTTCCAGTCTGTGATTGGGAGCAAACTTCGCTCGTATTTTAAATCGGGTTACAAATTAAGCTCGGTTCACATCGACGAAATCCACTTTAATTGGTTTTCTTATAACGACGTAGATTATATTCCGGTTTTCCTTATAATCCGAATACACAAAGATTTATTTTATATCCGGGAGTTGGTTGATTAAAATTAATGTGTATATATATATATAGTAATACATATCCGGGAGTTACTATTGACCTGTGTCTGTGCTATCGCAAGTGTTACTAT
>JACEII010000141.1:269651-362441 GCA_014332785.1 Antheraea mylitta | reverse complement strand
AGGTGCGTTTCTTGGAAGTAATCGCAGTTCCAAAATACAATAGTGTCCAGTGATGACTCACTCGACAGTACTGCGTTGTAGAAATAAACATCTGACGCGTACAAACGAATGCGAGCGTCCAGCGCGGCTGACGGATCGCAACTCTTACACCCGAGAGGCAAAACTACAACGCCACCGGAACATTACTATATTTGCCATATTAGAGATACATTATTCATATACACAAATAAGGAATAATCGTCCTTATATATATATATGTATCACTTATCTTTTTGTTACTAATTATATTGGGGAAATGTGAGTAAATAGTATAGTAATTGTAATTGTAAGTAATTGCTTTGACTTCCACAGTTCCGCATATAAAAGGCAAGGTACCGTCAATCTACACGCATTACTATGTGGAAGTTATTGTAAGGTGAAGCTCTGCCCGGATAAATAGTCACAGTGTTTACAGAGTGTTTCACCGACCGGTTGACATATATGTATTTTATAACAATAGCTTTAAATAAGTATAAGAGTAAAACCCCACATACATAACTGCAAAAACTGAACGAAATATACGTGTTTGAAGCATTACAGAAAGAAGCATTGTTCGAAAATTGACCACAAGAAAAAACGCTTAATAAATTGCATTGTGAAATTAAAAAAGTTTTTAGAGTTTGAGCGTGTGGATGAACATTAAAGCATTGATTGACTGAAGGAATTTAAATGAATGCTAAATAGTTGCGTGTTTAGAAACTTTAACGTGCGGGCGAATTTTTTTTTTCTCATATTAAGCCGCAGTAATTTCAACTCAAGGTTCGTTTTATCCAATTACAATTCATCTAAAATTAGTTTAAACGGTTGATAACTGTAATAGAAGTTTCTAGAACCTATAACTTTAAATGTAACTAAAAACCTATCCGAGATATAACTGTCTGGATCAATTTATCCGCGACTGGGATTTGCGCGCGTTCAAGTTAATGTAAATTTGATTTATCCCTTACGGCTATCAATTTTTTTTAAATGGTAGGTACTCTATATCCTGTGACTCGTAGAACGTCACGTATATGTAGTTAAGACATGAAACAAACATACATTCGCATTTTTTTATTAATAAGGATTTATTAATTTTTTGTTTCTGTAGACTTTTTGTCCGCACCGATTTTCAGCCTTCGTTTTTTTGTATTAGTTATGTAAATGCTTGTAATTGTAAGTAACTATTGTTTTTGTTTTACTTAATTAATAACTATTTTAAATCGAATTCTTAATTAAGATTATTGCCTTTATTGCGGATTTATTTTCATCTTTTATAGTCAATTTCAATAAGGATTGACATCGTCAATCACACTATTCAAAATGTTCCTCACGAGAAATGGTTGTTTATGGGAGTGATATTTACGCTTTCAAATTGACTCTGTCACTTTTAATGTTTTCGTAATTTTTTCACCATTCGTGTAATTACCTATATAGAAAAGGATAGATCCATCTGAAAGGAGGATGGTAATAGAGGAATTTACCATATCTAGCTGGAGAGACTTGAAAGCTTTCTCCGCTGTTATTGAACTGCCAGTAGAACGTGACGTCAGCAGGATCAGCGCTGACGGTGCATCGGACACGAAGGGGCTCGTCCAGTCGCGCGCCAACCACCAGGGGAGACGGTTGTGCGCAAGACGGTGCATCTGTTTATATCAACGAACGATTGCGAACACCAAAAAAGTCTAAGAATTATTTAAACCTACTATTTAGTACTGGTAGAGCCAAGCTGAAGCAATTATTGTTTTCAGCACTAACGGGTCGGCTCGTCCGGAAAAGCACTCTCACAGAAAACCGACATGAAGTAACAGTGCTTGCATTATCGCAGTTCATTCGGTTAATGAGAGAGCCGGAGACCCACCTACCTTCCCCTTCCTCCTTCCTTTCCTGCCAACCTCCCCCCACCCTTCTCCCAAACACAGGCTGGCAACACACTTGCGACTCCCCTGGTGTTGCAAGTGTCTGGACGGTAGTGATCATAAATTTAAAACATAACCTTCTTAAAGCAAGTATTCAATACGTATTTAACTTTTTAAAGCAAGTATTGAATACGTCTTTAACTTTTTGTAATAATACCGTTTACGTTTTACCATTTCATTACAATTGTATATGATGTTACATCATGATGGAGCCAAGTTAGCAAAATGCTAAACCTAAAATCACTGATTCTAGTGCAAAATCAAAACCAAAATCAAAAATTCTTTATTCAGTTTAGGCCCTAATAAGGCGCTTACGAACGTCAAAAACTACCACCGGTTCGGAAACAACCCAGCCATCGAGAAGAACCGGCAAGAAACTGGATCGGGTACAGTTTTTTTTTACATACATTTAAATACATCATACCGCTTATAGTGGATGCACAGAGAGGAGTCAATTCCAGACATCACTATCGTTCACATACTGATCCACTCTATAATATCCTTTTGACGCTAACACCCGCTTGACATGGCGCTTAAATTTGCAGTCCGGCAAATCGGTAACATGTTTTGGGACTTTATTGTAAAACCTAAAACTGTTACCTAAGAAACTATTACTGGTTTAACTAAGTCTGAAACATGGGACAACCAGTTTATTACAGTTTCTAGTATTTACATTATGCCGGTCTTTTACTAAATTCAGTTTTTTAAAATTTTTACGGACATACATTAAATTATCAAGAATGTATTGGGAGGGTAGAGTTAAGATACCGAATTCCTGGAATTTCGTTTTTAATGATTCGCGAGGTCCCATATTATATATTGCTCGAACTGCCCGTTTTTGTAATAAAAATATGGTGTCTACCTCAGCAGCCGTACCCCACAGAAGAATACCGTAAGACATTATGCTATTGAAGTGAGCAAAGTAGACTAACTAACCTTGCAGTGGCAATATCTGTAAGCTGGCGAAAGCAAACTGTGATAAAATATAGATTAAAAATAATATTGTAAAACAACGAATAAAAAGCGATTCAAAATCCTGATAGATTTAAGCTAAATATAATATTCTAGTGTAGGAAAGAACTGTGATAAGTAACTGAATAAGCGATAACCAAATAATGTAAATAGGAATTAAGAGTAAACAAGGTATATCAAACTGGCAAAAGAAAAAAAAAGGCCAAAAATAAATATAAAAGTAATGCCAAAAGAACAAGGCACAATAAATAAAAAAATTACAAAAAGAGCAAACAAGCTCTCAGATAATGTCTGAGGAAACAAGGGGACTTAAAAACAAAAAAAAAAAAAAAGCTGGCGAAAGCTGCAACCAACGATACTTAGTTACCTAAATACTGGTGATAGATTTTCAATATGATGGTGATAGCCTGCTACGCGGCCATTTAAAGAAAGTCGACCACCATGCCCAGTCCGTTAGTAGTATCCGCCGCAAAATATGAACCCGTACCTAGCGTTGCGCGTTATAAAAGACGTCCGCGACACATTTTTACCGACCCTCCTGATTCAATCACGTCAGCGAACGATCAGTACCAGCCTGTCCCACGAAACAGAGCGTGATCACGCCGCCGTGGTCTGGGGGTTAATTTTGCTCCCGCACACCTGATTAGGCCTCCCACGGCAGCGGCTCAAGCGCTCACCTTAGTAGTCCGGTGAAGCTGTTAAGACCTTGCTGGGTCAATAGCGTAGTCATGTGGAAAAAAAAAACGACCACCATGCTTTCATCACGATGTTATCCTTCACCAAAAAATTCCGTTATCTCCAGAGTTTGTACCCGATCAATGTCAATCATCGCAATGTCCAAACACAATATAATTAAGCCATCTTTTTATTTATCTATATATACATAATTACTTTGATACTCATAAAGAATACTCCATGATAGAGTTTAAAACATAGCATATTTTTTAAATGCCTGCATTCAGTTCAGATATTTTTTTAAATTTATATTTGCTTTCTTTTCACAAATGACTAAATCACTTAAGATATCTAAACTTACCAACAATCTTGTTAAATTTAATATAATGTTGTTCAGAACAAAACAAAGTAATAATTCACTTAAACATAAATTATTATTCAGTTTGCATTTTCTTAAGTGGCGATTTAGCTACGGGAAATAAAAACTTTGAAGGAGAAATAGCTTATGGTTGAAATATAGGATGATATGGTCTAGAATCTGACTTGAATGATTTTTAATTCACCGCGAATTATAGGGATAAATAACATGATAGTAATGTATCTCATTATACTTAACCCGCTAGTACAATAAAAGTTAGGAATCTGTAACATTTTTAATCATGCTCCAACGGGCGCACTTAAGAGCTTAGTTTGGATACTTAACGACCCTACATTAAACTAGTATATAACAAAAGTTATAAATGCGGTTACTTATACGTACACTGCACTCTAAGGTAGACCGGTTGACTGGAAGATTCTCCCATATGATTCGCAGCCTTACACGTGTAGAGACCAGCATCATTCTTCGTTACCCGTTGAAGCACTAAAGACTTGGTGCTGATGAATACACCGGATGATATGTTCTGGCTTACAGGTTGATCCTGCGCGACAGTATTTGTTATAATCGTATCTTTCGTACGACAGGGGTAAATCCATTTGGATGTGACTTGGATTGCTTCAATCCTTGACAGAAAACTGATACAATAAAAGTATTAAGCAATTTAAATATCTATAAGCTTATAAAAAAAACTCGCACGTCTGTTTTAACTGATTCTGAAACTCTTCACTATCCTCGTGGCTCTATTTAAATACGAATCTTTGACGTTCATATCATATTATTCCAATGTTCTTATGTATGAATGGTTAGGAAATAACTATTTTCGGAAATTGAGGATTTTACAGCAATAGCATTCTCGTATGTTGTGAAAGTCAACTGCTCAAAACTAGAGGTCCCTGTGAATTCACACCAAAACAAAACAATATGACTACTGTCTTATTTTACAAAGTATCCAGAGTTGACAAAAAACGTGATAAATTTCATTCAGTGACAATTGTCAATAATAATCCAATCTCACCTAACAATAAGTACTGTATATTTTTGCAAATATAAAATATTTTAAAATTACTCATTGATTTGACTCACTCACGTTATGGTACCAGGAGATGCGATATTCCTTCGGATTTGCCTTAATGTTGCACTCGAAGTATACATCATCGCCTTCCTTTATATCATTAGGGTTAAGAGTACTGCCCAGGGCCATAGTTAAAACTGGTTTGTCTGCGAACAAAAACATTTTATTTAATTTAAACTCGAATTGTCGTTTTTTATTAAAAACAAAAATGAGACAAAAGTATTTAGGGTACCTTAGTATCTATTAAGTGATCAAATGATTCTCTAAATTAGTTGTCACCACATTTGTCCTCGTCACTCTTTGATCATTGAATGCCTAATAAGGATTTAAACGGATTACATAACGCTTTTATAAGCATGATTTAATTTTCCAAACAAAGTTTATTCGTTTGAAAAATAGAGCATCTGTGTAAAGTATTTTGAATAGGGGAAATATTGAATTGATATTATTACAAGTGTGGTATAAAAACTAAAGAAAGACGAAATCAGAAATACAGATAACAGATTGTTCCTAATTAAGTTGAGATAGTTTTAAAAATAAAAATAATATGTACAACGCATACTAAAGCAATAGAAAAGTACGTAACGTAATGGATAATATTGAGCAATGTTATGTTCTTGTTAGCGGAAAATGAAAGATGTAGTAATGAATATAACAAATGCCTCTACGTGCGATAAAGGAAGACAATTTTTAAGTAAGTCTGGCGAAATGATCAAATGACAAAACCTTGTAACAAGTATTGGAAACTTCAATGAAATACTCACAAATAACGCACACTATTTTATTATAAATTAGTACGTTTTAGCTTGTTTGATGAAACTGCTATCTTTTAATAAACCCTAAATGATAATAAGATAAGAAATTACATTTCAACAATATCATTTTAAACATATGTGATTAAAATTATAGCACGCATTCTAAAGTAACTCACAAATTACGAACTACAAACAGTTCTGTTTAGGGACTTTATTTCGTAAATTGTTTTAATTACAGTAAATGCGATGCTTGTTTTTCTTTTTGATATAAACGCCTTTATTTAAATGTGCTTATGTGTACACTATACAGACAAATGTCAATATCAGACTGCAATGTCAATAAAGTAATTTGTCTATTGTGAGGTGAAGCGTTAAATGATCCTCGTAAAGTTTAATATTAAATTAGATACGCAATCTAATTTAATTTTGATTTCATCGACTTCTCATAAAGTTAACTGATAGCTTTATGATTAAACAAGACCAATTAGTAGAAGACAGACAATAAACTGAATATAATCTCTTATCGATTCGCTGATTAAATTATGTTCAGGGCGATAAACCTAAGAGTAGAGAGGTAACTGAACCCTTAAACAAAGCAGTAAATTAGTTTCAGGAGTCTAATTAAATAATATTGATTTAGAACAACAGACACAATGTTAGCTAGTTTCGTTGTTTTTTTGTTGGTTTAAGAGACTTTGTAATCTGTGTTTGGAGAGAAATGATTAATGTTACAGAAAGGAAAATCAATCAATCAATCAGATAAGTTTTATTTATTATACAAATGGCAAAATAAGGCAGATGGTGATTATCTGTATATGTTAAAGCTAATGTCCCCAGATCTCAACGTATGGTACACACAGGTGAAGATCTAGATTTTACAGGGCAGATATAATAGAAACTAGACATAGTATTTGAAACGTGGCAATGTCTTCCTTTAATGAGTATTATGTAAACTGGAGGAGTTCATAATTATAAAATTATGTAATCGAACCAACGTTAATTGATGTTATTCCTTTCAAAATCATTTTGCCATTTGAGAAAGTATGATAAATACTTATTCGCAAAAGGAGTTTTTTATCGGAGAGTTAAATGATATGATGACTTACAAACGACACTCATCTTAAATGAATCTTCTAATGCGACTCGCAGAACAGGGTTATCAGCTCGACATCTAATAACGGCTCCATCATCCTCCGGCTGTGGTAGCATCGTCAAACGGCTGACACTCATCGTTTCATTTGTGAATTCACTGTGCTGCCAGAATTAATAATTTTTGGTAAAAATTCCTTGTAACTTGACTTTTTGGAAGCAACAGTTTCTCTTAAAACTGATACAATTCTATCGAATTGCATATCGCTTAAATGTAACCTAAAGAAATCCCATAGATTTCTACTCAAGAATTACAAGCAACTAATACTAACCACATAACGTATACTAAACAGCTGAAAAAACTATAAGAGATACAGAACTAAGGTCATCATTATTATCTTAACGTGTTTCTGTTAACAGAGCAATCTTGAACCCTATTATTTCTCAGTTCTATTATATCAGATATTCATCATCATTTGACCTTCAATATTGCTCTTCGTCAATACTTTAACCTTAAGTTATTGTGTAAAGAAAGGTACTTCTCAATGTGCCGAAGCCAACTACAGAATTGCTATTTGTCAAAGGTCCTTACCTTGCCCCGCGTGTATTTCCTATTTTCCCTGTACCAAGTGATCAGTGCTGCCGGTCTACTGCCAATCGATACACAAACCAAGATCATTTCATTATCCGCTGACATCTGGCCCGGTTTATTTGTTATCGCCACGGAGAGTGGTCGCACTGTAGAAATAAGTATTACCACATGAAATGTAAAATTCGAAAATTAAATTTGTCACTAGCTCTCTTCAGTTCACCCCATTGCTAAATCAAGGAACATATTTAGTCGCCTAATGAACTGTAATTAGATGCGTAGATAGAGATGGTGACTTTCAGTAAATCTTTTGATAGTTGTAGAACTTTCTTGCATTTAATTTCGTTTACTAGCTAGTCATTTTATTAATTTTCTGAAGATAGATTTATTTTTCCACAAAGTACGTTTCATCTCAGTATAAGGTAAGTTTTATATATTCCGAAAAGGGTATGATCTACAATAACCTATCTAAATGACTTATTATTTGTGGCTGTGGTTTTTAAAGCCAAAAGTTTGTTGACTTAGACATAATTCTGCAGCTCAAATAAAAGATCTCAACCAAAGTTGAATTTATTGCAAAATATTCTCAAGTATACTCACGATGCATCTCAACCCTGGCAGTTCTTTCATGAGGACTAAGTAGGGGAGTGTTAGTCGCTTGACAGCGAATTGTGGTATTCAACCAACTCCGCTCAGCGCCACCCACGCTGATCCTACTCACGATCACTTTCCCATCGTTCTTCAGGACGGTGTGGTCTTCCAGAGCTTGGTTATTTATCAGCCAAGTTAGCGTTGGTTGAGGACGACCTGTGGAGCAGTTTCTATTTAATTCGATGTTAGAAGTATTTTGACATTCTAAATCTAAGTTCCTAATTAATAATATAATGACAATGTTAGTTAATTTGTTACGCTTTTAATCCTTATCTACTCAGTGTGCATGTTGTCGTAAAAAAGTACTGTTCCTAAAAGATATACTCGAATCTACATTAAGAGCGATGTATCGAGAAAAACCTAACCTAACTAATAACCTATTAATAACAAAATAGTTTTATATACCTTTTCAAATTGAACAACGTACTTGGGGACGCACGCTGCGTTGAATATTTTCAAACTATTTACAATGAAAAATAGCTGCAGGTATTTTGAACGGGAAATGTTAAATCGCTCGTACCTAGTTTCCTCTGACATTGATCGAATACACCTATATTTTATCAGCGTGATACAGAAGTTTCTTTCGTTAAATGAGAATATATTGAAGCGATCTACTATAATTTTACTAATTAATATTATTGTATAGTAAGAGTACCATGTGTTTTCATACTCGGAGTTGTATTATATTACCATTACATAGTATAAAACAAAGTTCCCTACCGCGTCTGTCTTTCTGTCTGTTCGCGATAAACTCAAAAACTACTGAAGGGATTTTCATGCGGTTTTTACCAGTAGATAAAGTAATTCATAAGGAACGTTTAGGTATATAATTAGCCAATGTTTTTTATCATCACGGCGGGAAACGCCTGCCCGACCCGCTAGTTAGTATATAAAAATACCCTGTTTTTTTATTCTTTTGAAATCTTTCACTACAATATTAAAATTATAAATGGAAATGTGAGTTCGTTTGTATGTTGCACCTACACGCCTTACATCTTTGTCAGGAGTACAGGATAAGACAGAAAACTTTTCATTCAGGAATTAAAATAATATTCCTAAGGAATTGGTTAAATCTACTACAACGCAAGCGACGCCGAGGGTAAAAGTAACCATATTTTCTATAGATTTTTAATATGATAACGGATTCCATTGCCCTTTATCTGAATTCTAAAACCGGTACAAGCAGAAAAGCACAGTAACTAATATTTTTTTTTAGCACGACATAGTGACTGCACTATGCCTGATGTTAAGCATAGTACAATCCAAAAACATCGGCAACCACCGAGAGACAGATTATCCATCGCCGGTCGCCGCTGTCATGCCGGCCATAATGACGAAAGTCACCCGGTACTGAATATGCACAGGCTGATCCCGAAACGCGACGCGCAGAAGCGAGTCACTATGACGGGCTTTTTCGCCATATGCATGGTGGTTGCGACCCAGTCGGGCTGTAAAACCCTACCACCCCGCTTTCGCCATTGCCTCGTTCGTTGATCAGCAGGGTGCACCACGTGCAGGTGAGGTTGGCTTGGGTGTCTCAAGTCTTAAGATGTTACTCGACACCCCTTACACCCAAACTCAGAAACCGACGTGTTTGAAGTATTCCAATAATCGTGAATTGTGATGTCTTTGAAGGTACTTAGGGGATTTAAAACTAGACCGAGTTTCTTGCCGGTTGTTCTCGAAGACTGGGTTGTTTTTGAAACCGATGGTTGTTTTGAAATTCGTAAGCGCCTTTCTCAGGGCCTAAATTGATTAAATAATTTTTGATTAATTCATTGAGAAATGGGATTACAAAATATATTCA
Organism: Antheraea mylitta; assembly: GCA_014332785.1. Taxonomy (NCBI): domain Eukaryota; kingdom Metazoa; phylum Arthropoda; class Insecta; order Lepidoptera; family Saturniidae; genus Antheraea; species Antheraea mylitta. The sequence continues at coordinate 352,518 of JACEII010000141.1, read as the reverse complement.
TACCTTAATAAAACTACACTAAAATACATTATCACTTGAAGCGGTGATGGCTCGATAGACGTCAAGGAGCTTTTGTTGAGGGAAAATTTAGTAAGCAAACTATGGTAAGGTAGAATTATTTCTAAAGTCATTTAGCTATTTGCCAGCCTCAAGCTATAATCTAGCCTTATCATATTTTTATTTTTAAGCTATTGCATAGCTTCTATCGAAGAAGGACTGGCAGGAGGAGGCGGCAGTTTGACCGCCTCCTCCCGCCACTGTAGCCGGACTTCGGGACGGGTGGGGCTGGGGCCCCACCTCTCCATTGCACAGGTCCGGCAGACGAGAAGGAGACGGCCGGTGTGTACCCGGCTGTCTCCTTACAAGACGAGGCCCGGCGGCGGCACATCTGCCGCTGGGCCACACCGCTGGGGTGGCACGATGAAGTCTATAGAGATCTCGTGCCGCCCCAACAATAGCGGAAGACGTACACCGTGGGGTTTTAGTCCGTGTGAGTCGGACATAACCCACCCTCTCCCCAGGGAGGGCGGGTATCCATAAGGGATTTCCCCACGTTCAAAGCATCGGGCCTTGAGCGTGGAAACCGAATCCAAAAATTCCGTAACGAAAAAACCTAACACCAATCAAGTCTCAAACTTTTGTTTCTTATTTTGATTACCATAACCCTATAGTTTCAATGATTAATATTCCTGAATAACCTACATGTATTGTAAGATAATAAAAATATATTGACCATCAAAGAAAAAAAATTGTTTTCTTATCGGTCACCACGCTCAAAAAGTGTAACTTGAATTAATATCAAAGAAAAAAAACAAAGGAAAAAAATACTACATAAATAAAATAAATAAATAGTTATAATTGCATAAGTTAATAAAAAATGCTATGCAATAGGTTTACCTCGGCAGTCCCAGAGTGCCACACGTATTTTTTTTATGTCAGGATGCAACCGAACAGGTGGGTCACTTGATATTAAGTGATCACCACCGTACATTGACACTAATAACACCAGGGGAGTTATAAGTGCGTTGCCAGCTTTTATTTTGAGGGAAGGGGGCGAGCAAAGGGAACAGAGTGGAGAGGGAGATGGTCCTCCGGCGCTCTCATTGACCTAACGAAACGCAACAATGTAAGCACTGTTATTTCACATCGGTGCTTCTGTGGGTCGGACGGTACTACCCCGGGCAAGCCAACCTATTTATGCTCAAACCAGTAATAACTTCAGGGTAGCTCTATTATAGTTATTTGATTAGTTAGTTTTATAATATCATGTACAATTATGGTCGTATATTAAAATTTGTAAAATTAAAAAAAAAAAGCTTATACAGATACAATTGAACTGTGAAATCAAACAAATTCATTTAAAAAAACTACCTGTTTAAAAATTAATAGCAAAATTACTCACTGTAAAATAAAATATTAATATAATGAGGTGTATATTTTTGTCGATTCTGATTCAATTAATAAACTATCAAAATGGTGCGTAATTAAAAACATAAATGAAGGTCTGCATTTAATGGCGAATTTAGATACCCGAACGCAAAAACTATAGAATCTACTACTAATATTATAAAGTGGTAAAGTTTGTGAGTTTGTAGGGGGTAATCTTAGGAACTACTTGTCCGATTTGAAAAATTCTTTCAGCGTTATATAGCACAATTATCGATAAAGACTATAGGATATATACCATCATGCTAAGGCCAATAGGAGCGGAGCTACAAAGAGAATGTTTCAAAATCGGGGCTTTTCTCCTTTTGAGAGCTTCCGCTGCGTGTTAGCGTTAGCCCAGAGTAAATATTCCACGCGAACGAAGTCGCGGACAGGCATATTTTTTTTATTTTTTTTTTTATTGAAGCCCGACAAAGTGACTGCACTCTACCTGATGGTAAGCATAGTACAATCCAAAAACAGTGGCGACCACCGATAGACAGATCATCCATCCTTGGTCGCCGCTGTCATGCCGGCCATAATGACGAAAGTCGTCTGGTACTGGATATGCACAGGCTGATCCCGAAACGCGACGCGCAAAAGCGAGTCACTATGACGGGCTTTTTCGCCATGTACATGGGGTTGCGACCCAGTCGGGCTGTAAAACCCTACCACCCTGCTATCGCCATTGCCTCGTTTGTTGATCAGCAGGGTGCACCACGTGCAGGTGAGGTTGGCTTGGGTGTCTTAAGTCTTAAGATGTTACTAGACACCCCTTACACCCCAAAAAAAAAATATATAAAGTAAACTATTTCATAAAAGAAACAGATTATTATTTAATGAATATCTACTTGATAACACGACTGGACATAATTTAGAAAACTAAAAGACACGTATGTTCAAAGTCACCAATATTCTCTCTCGCCCTCCCTTCTGAGATCATACGCCCTAAACTGTCGGAGCAAAAGGCATACATTATTTAGTATCACTCACCGATACTACTTACTAATAAACAACTTCTATTTTCCTTACTAAAATAACAATATTAAATCATGAATAATATTAACAATCTGGAATCCCTAGAAATCTTGGAACCAACCAAATTCCCTAATTAGATCGGAAAGTGATTGATCGAACAATTAGGTAAAGGAATGAAACAAAATATTATTAAATACCGGCAGAAATTTTGACAAATATTTCAATTTCTAAATTTGCAAATTGTATAAATTAGTTTGTACGTTGTAGAATTGTCAATGTTTGCGACAAGGGTAAAATATCTCTTATACGTAAAAGCGCTATGTTAGAACAATAAATAAATTAAATAAATAATGGAATATTTCTGAACACTAAAGAAATACCCGGAAAATACTAGAATTCTCTACAAACATCGCGTATAAATTCATAGAAAGACATAATATGTCATAGTGAAGCGTTAATTCGTGGAACACGCACACCTATCGATATAAAGAGTTTTATCGGTTCGGATATTATAGACAAACACGTTCTAAAAGTAGCGTACCTAGAACTTTCCATCTTTCAGTTAAACGTTATGGATTCCTTTTGAAATTGCATGCTCTCCTTTTTATCGTATATATATATGAGTGAGTGACGCTTCGGCACCAATGACAGACCCCTTCGGCTCTTTAAACAGAGCGCATTCCTCTTTAAAACCATGGATTACTTCGACGTAGAGGGGCGGTTAACTTCGCTCCTGCATACCCTTCACGGCCCCCCTCGACACCGTCTCAAGTCTAGATTCTATTCCCGTGAGTAGAGCTGTCGAGCACGCTGCTAACGCGAAACCATCACGCCGCATCTACTATTAAACAGTACCACATATACGTACATATACACACAAGTTTCGCGTCAATAACAATTTTCCAGCTACTGTTATCGAAACTTGCGAACGAGTAAGCGTTATACGACAACCAATACGTCCAAAAACTATGGTTATTCATTACATTATTCAGTTATTGTCATAATACGATACAGAATAGCAAATTACCCAACAAGAAAATAACTGATAACATATTTTAACAGCAATTTTTGTTATATAGCCGTTATTTTCATGTATATAGATGATGCAAGGCATATATATTCTGCCTAACCTCTTACGATTTAAACTTTAATATATTTACTTAATTGTTTATACCACTGTGTTATACCTAATTACTTATCCGATTTATGTCTGTCACGAATATCCATGACTGACCCTACATGAAGGGTTTAGTTGAGCTCATGATTGTCGGCCAGCCGATTGCACCTTGATATGACCTTCATACTTGGTATTCTAACTAATAGATACAAAAGATTAATAACACATGGTACATTTCCTTGTATTAGTTCAAGATTCGGAATAAAACTGGTGGATCTATTACGCAAATGTTTTCCTGTGACAAATCAGGAGTATAAAAAGATATTGAGATAGCGAAAGGAATGTGTAGTATACAAAAAAATAAATGTTTAGATTTGATCGAAATTTAAAAAAATCATCAAGGCCGATCAAGATGTTTTTTTTTAATACTTTATAAGTTTTAGTCACAGTCTTATTTGGTGTTAAGTGACGATGTAGTCTGAGGTGGTAAGCCCACTAAACTAAGAGGTGACTGGCTCTCAACTGCAGCTGTCGGAACACAACAACAGATGCTTGGCAACAGATTTTCAGCATGAGGGTAGTAGCTAGGCAGGTAGACTTAGAAAAATCCTACCACCAAGTTATGGTTTCATCACTATGTGTTCCTTCACCGAAAATTCCAACTCAGCCTGAACATACGGTGATTGATATGATGCTCGACAAGATATTAACCAGGCCATCATAGCGTTGATATTATCCTGTACCAGATGTTGGTCTTAGCTTCGAAAGTAATTCAAGAAGGTGCAGTGATTCCGGTTCTATGATATGTCGTATGTCGTATAAGTATCCTGATATAGTAGCAGGCTTAGACGTATAGCCTTCCAGGATCTAGGTTAGGTTTAGGAGTATAGGAATTATGCACACACATACCGAATCTCTATAAAAAAAAAATACAATCTGTACATCGCTATACCTGTAAGATGGTAAGTATTAATATCTTAATAAAGACGCTAATAGTGGTAACCACGGCTATTGAACGTAAAAAGGATTGCAATCAACGTGGTGGCCGGCCGTAAAACATAAAACCAAAAATTAAGGTAGTTATGTTCAAAGCAAAGATCAAAATCAAAAATTCATTCGATTTAGATCCCAAGAAGGCGGTAATGAACGTCAAAGCTACTATCGGTTTTGTCACAACCCAGTCATCGAGAAGAACCGGCAAGAAACTCGATCTGGTTTATATATTTATTATACTTATTTTTAAAAAAATAGACAGTTATACTCATTTTTAATGGACGACAGAAAAGGTAGTGATTTCCAGACGCCACCATCGCTCACATATTGATCAACCCTATAATAGCCAATAGGCATTAAAACCCGCCTGACATGGTGGTTGAAGTAATGATCCGACAAATCGCTAATGTCCTTTGAGACTTTATTTTAAAACCTAACACTATTACCAAAAAATCTTTTACTGACCTTAGTGAATGCATGGAACCACAAATTTGTTGTTGTTACTAGTATTTAAGTTATGTCGACCTATCCATAAATTCAGCTTATCTAAGTTTTTGCAGACATACAATATATTATCTATAATGTATTGGGAGGGTAGAGTTAAGGTACCAAATTACTGGTTTTTTAATCTTTAATGATTCGCGAGGCCCTATATTATAAATTGTTCGAATTGTCCGTTATTGTAATAGGAATATGGTGTTCACTTCAGCTGCTGTTCTCCACAACAAAATACCATAAGAAATTAAGCTATAGAAGTAAGCAATGTGAAGGAAGAAAACATGTGATGACCCTACTCAGATAGGTCGGGAGTAAAAAATAAAATAAAACGTAATCTCCTAGATATACGCAACCGATCAATTTTAAATCCATCAAGCCGTAACAATAATACCCGTGTATTACAACAAAGGATCCGGGTCTTAGACGAATGATAAAACAGGCCGATAAAAACGAAGGGGAACAAATAAATAGCTTCCCAATACGGGATCTATACGAACAATGGGTTATCAAATTACCTACACAGAGGTACGGAATTTTTCGCACGAACGTAGATATATGTTCCCGTTTTGCGTTATAAGAGAAAAGTTATTTGTGTTAACTAATACGTAGTCGGTGTCGACAGGGCCGCAGACGAGGTAGCATTTTGGGGTCTTAACCTCCTATCCAAAAGAGTCAAATAGAAATAATACAAAATTGAAGTTTATTCAAAGAACCTTTTTTTAGACTTAAGCTATGCTTTAGTAGAACCAATTTTATGAAAATAATTAGGTACTTTTAGTACACTCTCTAGCTTGCATTAGCTAAATATGAATTATATTGCAAATGGCTGACAGTGTTATTGTTGCTTTCTAAAAATTTGTCTCTTTTCTGTAGGCTATAATTTCAAACATGTTTACTCGTCTCTTACTAGACAAGTTAATAAATAATAATCTGTGCCTGCACTAAAGGCTTTATAAAAAAACTGTAACCAAGGAGTTAGGAAGACGCATTTGCCCCGCGAGCCACGGTTTTTGAGCACTGGTTTAGTCTATAGAAATAATACGAAAACCGATATAATTCCAGAAAAAATACGCACATTAATGGTATAATATTTAAACTGTCGTCTCGTTTTTTCTTGAATTCCGATTAAGACAATTATTTGTGTTATTAATAGTAAAAAAACATCTCAATCTGAATGCTCTTTGAGTTCATTACTTGTATGGTTAATTCCCGCGCTACACTGGGCTCGATCCGTAATGTGAGAGGATATTATGACACCAGTTATAAGCAAATTTCTAATTACTATTAAGAGTTGAAAGTTAATAAAAACTATTGCAGATTAGAGATATAGAGTGAACAAACACACATTTTTGTTATTCACTAACAACTATCCATTTCACTGTAGTCCGGTGAAGCTATTAAGACCTTGCTAGGTCAATAGTGTAGTCATTTTGAAGAAAAAAAAATCATTTGTAAAACTTCATGTTAACCATTTACCACGTTAGGAATGTATATTGAATATGAAAGGGATGGCAACAGTGACACACCTGACGTACGAAAGAGATATACATAGCTAATTTGTCATCTTAGAATTTGAATTAAACTTCTTCTAGCTGGTACTGAGTGCACGTTACATAGTAAATACATTTCCGGCCTCTAATATTCTCCCTTTGCCGCTACTGACTACGGTCCTGCGTATCGAGGCCGCTCGCGTACCTTGCACTCCGGTTTCCATTGTCCGCCTGTCTACTTGACTAATATCATAACCATTCGGTTGTATGTTTACGTTTCTACACGGTAATAATTCTGTTGTTCGCGGTACAACGTGAAGGAAAACTCTTTTTGTGAAATATTTATTCAATAGCAAATGGAAATATCATAAAAAAACAGCGATGACAAGCGAATCTCTGCAAGTAGGAATGAAAGCATCTAAACACGGTTATGCTTGGCTGATTTCAATACTGGCTTGACAGTGCAAGTTCATAAAATATTATTTCAATTTATACATTACTTATCAATCCGCGAAACTCTGTTGTCGGTTCCAATTGTATTTCCAAATTCGAATAATACTAAAAAACCTAGAACCCGATTATAGCAACTCCCAACGCTTCCAATTGTGAAACCAAACAATCCAAGGACTCACCTAAACAAATACCTGATTGGAACGTGGAAGAAATTTTGATGAGGTGGACTAAACACCACCTGTTATTAAGCAACATCAGTAATTTCGTTATGTTTGAAATACCTGCGACCTTTAAATCATTTGGATATTTTTGATACGAAGCTACTAAAATCGCGAATAAAAAGGAAGGGTGGGGTTAGGAAGGTAAAAATTTGGGGTTGTAGGTATTTTCTGGTACTAATAAAAAGAAACAAAAAAGAAAAAATGTCAGAGTAATTGAGAAAAAAAGTCTGGACATACCCCCCTAATCACGTAGAAGTATAAAAGATGTTTTATGACCTATTCTCGTACCTACCAAATATATATTTAAAATTTCATGAAAATCTGTCTAGCCGTTTTGGAGAAGCTCAACCACAAACACCGTGACACGAGATTATTATATATTAAATAGAGATTAACGCGTCTAAATAAAAAAAGGCAATCTCAAGCTTCATTATATTTTTTAAGTTTGTAAACTAATAATTGATTTGACTTTGTTGAATAGAGAATTGTAGAAAGAACAGTTCTTAAATCAATTTGGTAATACTATTCTGATCGTCTAAATTCATTGTTATAATGAGATTGTACAATAAATATTTCGTGAGGTACATAAAGGTCGAATGAAATAGATACAAAGAATAGATTGTAAGTAACGCCCCGCAGCAAGTAATACGAGATTTTCGAATAAAAAAACTCAAGAATGCTTCAGTTTCGAGAACACTTTGAATGTATTTTTTAACAATGTCTCTGAGGGTACATTTTGTTTATATTTTACTAGCCCTGCCCACGATTTATATCGAGGTTTTTACGCGGTAAATAAATTGTGTTGAATTTCGTTATTTCTGAAGGCATTATAGAATTAATGAATATTTTTTTTATATTTATAGAATAAATATATATTAAGGCATGTATATTTAATTACACCGTATACACTTTATACAAGGTACACTGTGAGTATACGTACAATTTCCAAAATTCAAGTAACTAGACGATGACAATTTGAATTTCATGCCAGCCAGAAAGCGAAAATTTGAAATACAGGGAGTATTTAATAAATAAATATTATAAATGTTTTTTTTTTATATAAACACAGCTATTTATTGCCGACTTCAAAATAAATACAGAATTTTATAATTGGATGTTTTTTTTTTTTGTAGTAAAAACTTCTTCAGGCGTAATGAACACTATTTTTGGCAAGGAATAAATTTTTAAATTCCGCTTAATGACGTGCTAGTAAGCCTGACCGACTGTATCGTACTTTCCTCAGACTAGCATCGCGTAGTCTAAGAGCCTGTGTAATAGGTAAAAGATATTTTGTGTTGAGATAGTGAAGCACTAACTGTGCAAAAAAGAATATAATTATTATTCGGAGTCTCAATACATGTAAAAGAGACACTAATGATAATAATTTCAATTTACAAATTATGATATTTACATATGTAATTCACACTCGAATTAATTTAAAAATTCAAAAGAGCACTTTATTTACATTCCTTGTTTTCAGTTTTCACTTCTATCGACAGTTCTAAAGACTGCCTCGACGTTTTTTTTATTCAAGAAAAATCGTATGTTAAATGAAGCGAATAAAATATATTTTAACATTTTCAAGGTCGCGTTTTCTCTAGTGACGTTTCATTCTTCTTTGATTATTTTAATTCGACAATTACAATTCCTTCCGTCTATATAACAACATTAATAGAGTCTTCCTCACATCCGTTCACAGGATGATCAAATAATACACGATATTTCCCCCGCAGTTCACGTACACTCGATCCGATTAGTAGCCGTACGTGATCACAATTTAAACTCCGGTTTATTGAACTAACAGCAAGCGTATACGTTATTCACCAAATGTTTCTTTTTTTTATGGTATTGCCTTTGGCCACAAACGCACCTGATGTTAAATGACGCATTGCGCACATTGTTTTACATTTTTTTTCTCGAACTGAATTCGCTATTGACAGCAGAGGCTTAGCAGCTTCTCTGGACTACAATTTGTTTTACAAAAAAAATCCATCGACGTTTTTATTAACTCGCTTTCATGTATGTTTGTTTAGGTATTCGTAATAGGTACAAATTGCTGGACTTTCCAGGGAGTACTAGATAGAGACCTATACGTTTTAGCTGCGAATACTGAAAAAACTGGAAAATGCAGTCGTCGGGAACAGTCTAAAGTTAGCTAGTTTTCTGTTACCTAAAAATGGCAATATAGCTAGCAAAATATATATGGTAGTCCGGTGAAGCTATTAAGACCTTGCTGGGTCAATAGCATAGACATCTCGAAAAAAAAAAAAAAAAACAAATTTCTTTTTAAACCGAACGGTAGTGTTGCTCAAATAGAAACTATAAAATAGTCTACCGATGATAAAGCCTACAGAAAAATTGCAAAGCTAAAAATGTACCTAAACACCTTTAATTTTAATGAAAATGTATTAATACATTTTTTCTTTTTCTTTTTAATCTAAGCTCGCACTTCAGTTGTATCAAATGTAGGTCTATACGAAAAACGTATTAGCATTTACCAAAAACAATTCTATTATGAACCATGCTTACCTCCTCTAAGTTCACAGAGTAGTGTGAAGTTTCCACCCTCTTCCAAAGGTCCAACAACGCCTGCTACATCTCGACCTGCCTCGTCGTACAACAGCAGTTGATGTGGTGGAACTGTTAACAATCAGTCATGATCAATCAATTATTTATACTTGTGTAGTATAAAAAATATGTAACACCTAAGACGGTCGAAGATGCCAAGTAGTTGAAGAACAAATTTATGCAATATTATAATTTGGTAGAAATGTAATGTCTCTACACTACTTGAGTAAGGTTATTTTTATATTTTTCTTATTTAATTCGATTTTATTAATTTGGCTATTTTATCTTGACATTATAAAATTTAAACTGTGGGAATATGATTTCTACTATTGTTTTGTAGGTATTAAATTAAAAAGTATATACTTGATCTTTGAATATTTTTTTCTCGAACTATCTACGTTATTAACCTAGCAAGGTCTAAACAGCTTCATCAGACTACATTTGAAAAAAAAAAAGATTATATCCAATAAACATAACTGACCATTGTTCCAATAAACATGAGCCGCCTACTTTGAGGTCCTCCCGAACATAAAACGACGACATTAATTAGAGATTGTTTTTTTTTTTTTCGAATTGACTAATCTTGTGACCAAGTAAGAGACCTTTGCCGCTACTCCTCGGGGTGGTGGGTCGTTCGCGGAAGCCATAAGACTACCCGCTGCCTATTCCTCGACCATCACTGGAACCGTGTACGGGCGCGCCGTGTGCCCGGCATCACCGGAGCGGGCAACGGTTCCGGCACGGCGGTTTCTTATCTCGAGTTTGAAAACGGGGCAGGGAGTCTCTACTACTGTAGGTTACAGTTTCATGCTTTATACGAGGTGTATGCGATTCTTGATACCGCCTTTTAGTCGTGTTATGATTTTAGCAAGCGCTATCTATTGGCGCCTTTTGTAGGTTTAGTGTGTCTTACAGAACATCGTCATTTAACATTAGACGAGATTAAGATCAAACGATCAAACCTATAAATTAATAAAAAAATATTACCTATTACATTAAGCCGGATTTGGAAGTTCCTTGTCGGTGAGTTCTTGAAATCAACCCTGCACCGGTAGACTCCCTCATCGTCCAGCTGGACTCCATCGATAGTCAAAGCTGATGGCCTTGACATGGTGACGAAATACGCCCTTCGACCGAAAGCCAGAGGGTCTGACCAGTGGAGCGCTTTGTTGAAACTTCTCCCTCGAACATCGAAACTGTTGACAAAATAAATTATTTCCTTACTAATTTATACCTGCATCTTCGTCTACAACTACAGAGGAAAAAATAAAAATAAAACCATACGTGCGTCAGTGTGTACAAGGGGAAGAACTTTGGATTATATGTATTAAATTACATATACAGTGTTGTTGGTATGTAGACGTATTCACGTGAGGAGTGTTTAATATTTGTGACAATTTTAACCTCCATATGCATTATGAAAAAGTGAAACATTTTTGAGTTATCAGGTTTTTAGCTTTTTACACAAATAGTCAGAAATGCAGTGTAGTAAAATATCAATTTAAATTTAATATTTTCTTCTGATATATAAAAAACAACTAAGACTAGATTTTAAACTAGATCTATTTAGTGACTCATGAGGAAGATTTTTGTACATAATTTATCAGGTTTTTTTTTTCTAATTATCAGGGCGAAACAACGTCCGCCGGACCCGTTAGTTTAAATATATTTTAATTACTGATTTCTTATATTAACTCTTGTCTGCAACTTCATCCGCGCTTGTCTAGGTTAAACCTAACAATATTTCTCTATGGATCAATTGTATTATGTCCTTTCTTGTCTATCTATATCTATGCCCTTGACAACGATTATGCAAAATTTTTGATAATCTTTTGTTGAGTAGTTAAGTCATTAATAAACAAACAAAGAGACATTCAGATTGATAATATTAGAATCTAGAGATTTCTAGAAAGGAGGAATATCTAATTCTAGAATTCTGTCTAATCCTAGAAGAAAGAAAAAAGGAAGGAAAGGATTCTAATTCAAAGAAGTGTAAAGGAACAAATCGATTATTATCAAGTTAAGGGTATTCTTATTTACAAACACCTGTAGCAACCAGAAGCTTCGATAAGACCGGGCCAAACTGCGTTAACGAGCCTACTTCAAAATGAAATGAAAGCCGCGTTGAGAAAATATAATATTCATGAGTTTATTCTGTAACGAAAAGAATACTCGAGAGAATCGTTTGTAACGTAAGAGGGGAATTGGGCGGACAGGTTATATTTACAAAATAGATGCGTATAAAAATAATAAATATAAAAAAAATAATAAAAAAATAAATAAAATAAAAAAATAATAATATAAATCTAACATGTTTGTATTATTTTGATTTTCGGATAAAAGAAGTTGTTGCTGGTGTCTAAGAATAAAAAATAAAAAGCCTTACAAATCATACAATCAATAAAAACCAATCAAGCAAATCATAAAGCATATCTTAAGGACTGACTCGGTCTTTGTTTCATTACAATAAGTCCACTCTATCAAAAGTTATTGTAATCTGAATGACGGCGCGAATCAAGTACGAGAGAATAGTAGAAATCTATACTACACTATAATAAATCTGACGGGGTTGTTTATTTGGTTGAACGCGCTAATCTCAGAAACTACTAGTCTGATGTGAAAAATTATTTTAGTGTTATATAGCTCGTTCGTCGAGGAAGGTTATAGGCTATATATCATTAGGGTAAGACTAACAGGAGCGGAGCAATAATGTAGACAATTTATAAATTGGGGTTTTAATTCCTTTTGAGAGCGTTTCTACGTGTTAGCCGGCAAAAGCTAGTAGATATAATAAGAAAGTAAATCTATCGAGTCTGTACTTTTAAGATTTTTGTAAAAAAAAAATTGTAGGAGCTAGACAATTAATAAAATACATTTGAATCAGTTTTAGAACAGTTTGTCTGTCTGTTTATATGAACATGCACCAATGCTAAAATACTGAGTTCATGATAAAACTTCTTTCCATAAATCAAGCATATGATTGAATAACATTATTTCTTTTATTAAAATCGGTTCGGTCTATCAAAAGTTATTGTACTTTAATGGCGACACGAATTAAATGCGAGAGAAAAATAGATAAGCGAGTTGAATTAACACATTCAGAAAACTTTATCAATCACTGCTTTTTCAGAAGGTTTCACGCGGATCCAAAAGCCGACACAGCTAATATAGAGTATATTATTTATACTTGCAAACAGTTATAAATTAAATTTATTCCATAATACCTTTTTTGGAGACTTCTCTCGTGTTAATAATGAGATAAATTATCCCTTGGAAAGAGTATATTTTTTCTGGATAAATAGAGTACCTATTTCCTTTTGTGTACCTCTGAGGACTCGTGTGTGTAATTTCACGATAATTGGTTCAGTAGTTTAGGCGTAAACAAAAAAAAAATCGGATTTATAATATGTTAGGAGGTGTATAACATATAATCGATGTAGTCAGGATGCCAATAAATACTTCGTAGTTACTTTCACTCTTTATTTGGCCAGAGTTACGGCATACAGTACTTTTTACAAAGGAATGCGTAGATAACACCGACATCTTGCCTTTTATAGGCCTAAATATATAATTTATAAGACGAACTATATAAATCAAAGCAATTACGATTTACTTATAATTCTGCTATATGTTTTAAGTAACACAAAGATATAAATAACGAACAAATTAATAGTATTTACGTACAGAAATTATATATAAAATCATTGTTATTTATGTATCTGAAATATGTTTAGCCATACAATTATGTGTGTAGAGTAGTGACATCTAGCCCTTTATAGGTCAACTATGGAAGTCAAAGCAATTACTATTATTATCATAAAACTAATGTTATGCAAGTAATAAATCAACAATATCAATTCCTATTTATGTCTACTTGAAATCTATGTAATTATAATAATTCTCATTTATGTATCTTTAATAAAATGGCGTTAGTGTTAATGTGTCTCTCTTACATGTTGGCGCTTGGCGCTAGTGATACGTATGCGTACCTATGCGTACCTCTAATATGTGGCGCTAGTATCTCGTGTCTTGAATATGAGGAGTGGCACCGGAGATGGTTAGATAACAAATATTATTTAGGAAATTAAGATACATAAACGCGTGAATTTTGAAACCATTCTATTGACCAGATACTTGTACTATTATACTAGTGGTTGTACTATAGACAATCTGGTTATACGGAATAGTACATTTTCCTGATTGAAGAATACTTTACGCCGTTTTTGTTCCCGAATGGTGAAACGTGTGGAAAATTTCACTGTGATTAGTTGATTAGTTAATGCATAAAAGAAAAAAAAAGACTATTATATTTATTACATTAGTTATGTAGGTGTGATAATCGAAACCGTACTATCGACCAGGCGCTTGCACTATTTCCCCAGTTATTGTACTATTTACAAGGTAGTTATGCGGTCGCAAGCATGAACAATCAAAAATGCTTTATCAATAACGTTATATGTGGACGTATTATTCTATTTAGCGTGTTGGAGATTTGAGAACCAGATGGACACATTTTCAATATAAATTACTAAAACTTGTATATAATCTATGCAATATTGCTCAATACATAAGTATTTATAAAACTACTAGAGGTCCTTGCGAACGTTACCCTGGTTTGATAATTTGAAAAAATCCTAAAAGCCAGCCGCAGCGCCACCTACCGGTTTCAATTCTAAACCATTCTCGGATCCACTGGAATACGCACACAAAATTTCATCAAAATCGGTCCAGCCATTTAGTAAGCGTTCAGTGACATACACACGTACAGAAGAAATTTATATATAAAGATAGACTGCAGGTTAGTTTTAACCCGTATCGTTAGATTCGCTGATTTAAATAAATTAGTGACATGTCTGTTATATAACGTACTCTTAGGTTACCGTCTGAACTAAAACAAAGTTATAATGATTACGAACGTCCACTGTGAAATACGGACTGTCAGGAAATACACCACCATATGTCGTAACTTCAATTTACCGCTTATTTATCACTAGTGCAACTGGGGACCTAGACTCCTAATCTAATGTAAATTTAGATTCTATCTCCTATAGCTTAAAGTCTAAAATTCTATAGTGTGTCACAGAGAAAATGAAAATTAAAAGATTTATATTCAGGATATTTAAATATGTGCTTCATTAGCGTGTAATGCGAAAATTATGTTTGCTTTTGTTTGGAGGAATGAAAAGGATAGCATACCTTTCACTTCTTTTTGCGTAATTCAAAACGTTTCGAAGCTCGTCTACTTAAGGTGGACTCTCGAGTGAAGCATCTGTAGCATTATAGTCCAATTAAGTTGTTAAGGTCTTGCTAGGCCAATAGCGTAGTAAGTTCGAGAAAAAAAAGCCTTTCCAGCGTCAGTGGTATCACGGCTGTAGTTTCAGTAGAACCGTGTCAGTGAGCCTCTTGTGATGCGACGATAGTAAGGAAAATTAATGTAAATGTAGAGAACGTCATCGGGCATTATGATAAGCGTCAGAGTCACTATGACCGTATCATACTACGCGGTCCCACTGGTGGTGTTGCTGACGCCCACACACCTTTTAAGATTATTTCTGAAGTAATTTAATACAAGTTAGTTGTATTAATGTATTTGTCGAAGTAAAAGATGTACATTCAATTACACACATGTCTTAGGATTTAATAATAATTCTCCGCTTGTGCATATGATACGCGGACTGCTTTTACCTACAAATATATAATCGGCTGAGTGCCTTAAGCGCTCGCCTTAGTAGTCCGGTGAAGCTGTTAAGACCTTGCTAGATCAATAACGTAGTCAGTTCGAAAAAAAAACCTACAAGTTGCGATGTATGTAATGTCGGTATTTGTATATAACAATATATGTTTAAACCGTCGCACGCAATAATAAATCGGATCCGCATATATTATGTCTCAGTTAACACCCGAATTTATACAGGTATTTACTGGAGAAAAGAAGATAGTGAATTGTCCCATAAACGAAACGAGACAGATGAACGTGATAGAAAAGGACAAAATAATAGTCTGCGTGGATGTCATCGAAATATAATTTATAGACATTTCCCATCAATGATGTGTGCCGAATATAATGAGGTAATTTTTAACGCATCTTAAAAAATTAAAAGGTTTTTTCTCGAACTTACAGCGCTATTGGCCTAACAAAGCCTTAACAGCTTCACCGGGCAACGAAAATTA
Organism: Antheraea mylitta; assembly: GCA_014332785.1. Taxonomy (NCBI): domain Eukaryota; kingdom Metazoa; phylum Arthropoda; class Insecta; order Lepidoptera; family Saturniidae; genus Antheraea; species Antheraea mylitta. Next base: position 336,604 of record JACEII010000141.1, on the reverse strand, counting down.
AAAGCCAATGTCTCTTAACGAGTTTTCTTTTTCTTTTTTTTTCGAAATGTTCACGCTATTGACCCAGCAAGGTCTTAACAGCTTCACCGGGCTACTAAGGCGAGCGCTTAAGGCACTCAGCCGATTTTATTTTAGCAACCAGTTCAAGGGTGCACGGCACACCTCGGCTTGGCTGTTGCCTGTTGCATGTAAAATCGCGACCTATCTTAGCTAACCTAGCTAACTATTCATATATGTATGAGTTTTTGAAACGTATATGTGTACCAAGCATACCCGCCTCAGCAACTCCTCCATATATTTATTATCGGAAAATTGAGAGTTTTTCAGTTCGATGAGGGAAAAAAGCAAACCCTTCCACTTTCATGTGTAAGCGTGTAGGCGTGCACGTGTGTGGGGGTGATCATGTAGTGTTGTAGCAGTGATGTATATTTGTGTGTCACCGTATCGCGCAAGCAACGCACTCAAGGGCTCCCTACCGAGAGATCGAACCTAGGCTTGAGCCGCTGTCGTGGGAGGCCTAATCGGGTAGCGGGTTTTCAAAATATCTCAAAAGTGACCAGTGACAAATGCTGCTTTGTAATCGCTCCCCTGAGCAACAAACTGACCTTTACTGAAACGATCCTTAATCCACCCCGAGTAACATACGAGTCGTGGGTTTGAGTCTCAACTCATACGACGGCCCCTTATTACACCGATTAAATCGAGATTAACTATAACCGAACCGTTTAAAAATGTAAAGCCGGTGATTTTTAACGAATTCTTTCAGTTCAAGAAGTCTACTGGTGTTCCTGCCTATTACATTGTTACCGCTATATAGAGCACTAGCCTCAACACGCGACTTCATTCGCGTAGAATAAATATTTTAGGCTAACACTAACACACAACGGAAGCTCTCGAGAGGAAAAAAGCCCGATTTTTTAACAAAATTAATAAAATACAGATGGTAGACCACGCTGATGCTATTACTGGTTTCAGTATGAATGGATCGGCTTGCTCGGTTTAGTACCACCCTTTCACAGAAAACCGACGTGAAGTAACAGTGCTCGCATTGTTACGTTTCGTTCGGTCAGTGAGAGGGCCGGAGGGAGGTCCCGCCCTCTCCCTTCCCTCTCTTCTCCTTGCCCTCTCCTCTTCCCCACCAACACACGCTGGCAACGCATTAGTGACTCCTCTGGTGTTACTGATGACTATAGACGGTGGTGATCATTTAACATCAGGTGGTCCACTTTTTCGTTTGCCTTCTATGACATAAAAAAAATATCTCAATCATTTTTAAAAATATCAGTCTGTCTTTTTGTTTGAACTCGCATTATTCTTAAAGTACTGCGTTCACTATAAAATCTCATTAAGAAAAACTTAAAACATATCCTCGATTAACATTTAGTTTTTGTTTTATTCAGATCACTTCACTGCATCAAAGGTAATTGTAATTTTAATGACGACGCGACTTAAGTGCGAGAGAAAAATAGATAAGTAAATTTAAATTAAATTAGTCACTGTTTTTATACATTAGGTTACATGCGGACGGTGTCGGGGGCACAGCTAGAGCTAGTATATAATAATGTCCCTATGCTTTGCTATATTAAGATTTGTTATTAGGATTTCAGGATAGATAGTCGCTATCAACGATAGTTTATAGATTTCTCGGTGGTTATCGTTCTTTACAGGATTATCACTTGCCGTGCTACAATAAAAGAAATCACAAAGTTGGTTAGGAGTTTTTGGCGGGATTTTAGTCTGTTATGTGGTGAATTTTATATTTTAATTATAATCTTGTCTTATTTGACCCTATATTGTGTAAATTTGGTAGTGTTTTACGTAATATAGTTAGTTTATTGTGCATAGGTGAAGTGAATGGAAAATAATACCACGGAACATGAAATTCTGAGATACCACAAAAACTCCCTGGAAGGTTCTAGCAAGGGATCCACCATCTTGTTAGAATATTGATTCACACGATGCTTAATATTGGAATGATCGCACGACGCTTGTGATATTATTGACTACGTGACAATGGTAGTAATAATCGAAAAGACTGATTGCCAAAAATAAAATTAAAAAATCTTGGTTACAGAGAAGAACTGTGACGTATCTTTGGCACCGAATGTTTTCTTCTTTATATAAAATTGTATACAGCATATTAATTACCTCAAGGCCATCAATTTATTTATTTATTTAAAAAAGCTAAATTTGCGTCATGTTTTAATAATTAAGACATTATTTGTAAACTTTATACCGGTTATTCAAGGAATTCAGAATCACCTGCTTATTAAATTTATAACCTGAAAAGGGGCTTACGAACTACTACTACTGCCACTGGTTCGGAAAACAACCGAGTCATCGAGAAAAACCAGCAAGAAACTCAATCGAGTTTATGTTTTTAACCTATTTTTTTTAAAGTTCTGTGTAAATGTTCTCATTACTACTATACTAGACAATACTCCAAAATGTATGTACATGTCAGTATGTATATAATGCTAGTATCTACCCTTTCTGTTTATTTTTATTTTGTCACCGGTAAATGTATTTTATAAATTAGATGTTTGCCCAGGATAGATCACTTAAGGCGTTTAGTCCACCGCTTAGTAATACAAGAATAAAATAATTTCTGTGTTTAATTTTTTACATCTCAAAAGATATATCTCATTTTGAGTTGAATACAATTTCTTTTTTTTTTTGTTGTTACAATTCAGAAATGTGTAAACACACTCACGCTGCATAGCGTACGTATCGAACAATATGATTCTTATAATACAATAGTGCGTAGCGGTTCGTTAACCTGCATTTAGTTAACGAAGCGTAGGTTCAATCTTATCACCAAGCCGTGATCATCTTTAACACTATTCCTTGTTACATTTAACAAAAAAAAATGATATTCAACATCTATATTTACATTTATAATAATTATAATTTCTTTCTTTATTGTATACTAGCTTCTGCCCGCGACTTTGTTCCTATGAAATACTTACCTTGAGCTAACGCTAACACACAACAGAAACACTCAATAGGAAAAGAAAACTATATTGAAACAACCCTCATTGGTGCTCCGCTTCTATTGGTCTTAGGGTTCCTCGAGAAATGAGCTATCAAACACTGAAATTTTTCAATTCGGACAAGTTACTTAATTAATTTGTAGCGTCAAAAACAACCTAGCTTCAATACTAATTCGAGTTCATGAATTTGATTACAGTTTACCGAAAGACCCTTAAGTGATAGCTTTATAATTCTCGATGTGATAAGGGAGTCTATTCAGCAAAATCGACGATACGATTTTCGATATATTTGGAGCTGTCTACAATGCCATGGTACAAGAACCGAGGACCAGTGTCCACGGGGACCATTAAGACCTGCAAAATTAAACTTTCTAAACTCATCTCCTCTGAAGACGAACCCACTTCATTACAGCGGATTATAGGTCAAATTTACATCAATGTAAGCGAAACGGCGGTCAAATACTAGTTCTGTACACTTTACAGTAAGTTGATTTTAACAATGGTCATATATCGCGTCCTCTCAAAGCTTACGGCGGAATTGGAGTCCCGGGTAACGAGCTATGTCGACGGAAAGCGACACGTGACATAATTACGAAGTTATTGAAGTGTGAACAATAATTGTCATATCCGTATTATACGTACATGAGACTAGTTACTGCCGGTGACTTCACCCGATACACATACGTACATAATACTTAAAAATCGCACCGTTCTTTTACACTTTCTATCAAAAATTTATATCAGTGGTTATACATATTAGTATTTTTTTTTTTATAATATCAAAGGAGGCAAACGAACTGGTGGGTCACGTGATGTTAAGTGATCACCACCGTTCATAGACACTAGCGACATCAGGGACGTCGGAAGTGCGTTGCCAGCCTGTATATGGGACAATGGGGAGGGGAAGGAAAGGGAAAGCAGGATAGAGGAAGGGACATGGGCCTCCGGCTCTCTCGCTGACCGAACGAAACACAACAATGCAAGCACTGTTATTTCACGTCGGTTATCTGTGAGAGGGGTGGTACTACCCCGGAGGAGCCGACCCATTCATGCTGAAACCAAAAATAGCTTCAGCGGGGCTCTACCACCTACCGAATGTAATGTTAATTGTGCCCTCATGTCTGCTCGTATGAATACCAAAATTATTGTTTAAGGCGTTTAAATAAAGTTATTTCAATGTAAAAATTAGATTAATTGTAGTGCAACGATTTTTCTTAATCTAATACCTTTAAAAGAGCAATTCTTGTATAATTTTATATTGTTATATATTCAGGATCTCGGAAACGGCGTCAGCGATTTCCGTGAAATTTAATATGTAGGTGGTTTTGGGGACGATAAGTAGATCTAGCTGGATTTGATTCATGGAAAACTTTTTATCTGCGTTTTCAAGCAATGAAAAAAATAGTTATAAAGAATATAAAGGTAAATTTCGCCGCTGCTGTCTAAACAGAAATAGCTCAAATGGGAATCGGCTGCATCGAAAATCCGTCAAATCCTAGCTCTCCGAGTGACACCAAAATAGATATCTTTTTTTAATATATATTTTTTTTTGGTAAACAATGCTACTTTTGTGAGACAACCTTAACAGTTTATTTTAATTTAAAAATGTTTTTAAAGAACCGAGCTAGGCTCGATCGTCTAGATACTAGTTTCTTAACAGTCGTATACATAATATCTAATACCTTTAAACGAGCAATTCTTGTATATTTTTATATTTGTATATATTAAGGATCTCGGAAATGGCGTCCTCTATTTCCGTGAAATTTAGTATGTAGGTAGTTTCGGGGACGATAAATTGATCTAGCTAGATTTTATTCATAGAAAACTTTTTTTTACTAAGATTTCAATCAAAAATGTTTTTTAAAGAACCGATCTAGGCTCGGTCGCCCAGGTACTGGTTTATTATTTTAAATAAATTACAGTGACATAATGTAATGATTTTTTTTAACTTAGTTATCTAACTGATTCACACTTAAACTCTTAACTTATTTTATACGTACTTGTGTTATGTAGCTAATGTGACAAAATGCATACTAAATCGTAACCAAAGCATATATTTACGACTAAAAAACTAAATTATTCAAAATCTTTTAGTGGTGTATGTGTTTTAACCATACTAACAGATAAACAAAAAGAGAAACGTTTTTCTGTATGTATGTAAAAAAGAGATAGGTAATGAATTGTATAATTTTTAAACGTCATTATATTAATTGTAAACAAACATAAAGACGTCTTGTGTCTCACTTATACTATGCATAAATTATATTAGTGCGAGCAGTGCCACTTATACCACCTACACTATGATATCTAGGTGCTCTGTGACCCGCATTTCAGTTACATTTTCAGTTCTAAATTAGTCATTATATCTGTTCTAGATTCGCTTCGCTCCTGTTACTATATATATCACATAGATACCTCGAGAACATTTTTTTTCTGCATTTAAAATAGCCTATGTTTTTATTTTTGTACCTCTTACAGCGTGTATGTAAAATTTGAATACGAAATATTTCTCGAATGCTATACAACTACCGCTAACACTGGCGTATTTCGACAATTTCTGTGAAAATTTAACAAGATACAGGGCATTTGAAGGGTCCAACAACACAACTTTATACTATCGAATTAATTCCATATAACTTTGATCAGGGAAATTAAACCAGAAAGCCTGTCATTCGCACCAAACACGACAGTTGAGGGGTAACGAGCCGTGGCGGGCGTAGGCACTCCACCGGTGGTTGCTTCTGTGGAATTCTCGCACACCTCGCATACGATTCCTCAATTATGTACTCTATTATATTGGCACAACGGTATTATTCAGCTTGAATGATGGGATCAAAGGATTCGACGGTACGGACGCCCCGTCGCGTCGCCTCTGTGTCATACAAATTCTTTGCAACCGCGCGGAATTGATTTACGGCCAAAACCAATCGCCGAGGGATTATGGAATATATTGGTGTTTGGATGATTTTGTTTTCATGTTTTATAAACCATTTCTATACGTCTTCTATAATGTTACACGTTTGTAATCGATTGGATGTTTATTCTGACATTAACTTGCGTTACTTTGTTTCCGTCGAAATGGTTTTTTTGAAGTAAAAAAAACCTTATGACACAATAGGAAAACATTTTCGTTACGCGTTACGCGTTATACGTAGCATAGAGATTTATTTATGTATATATGCAAGTATGTATAGATGTCTATCTGGGTCTAGTAGTATTCCAATATAAAAAAAATGTATACTTAAGTATTTATACTACGGAACTTCGTATAGTATATAGTTTATGAAGATTCCCATATCTACTACTTAAGTATAAATAGGTAGAAATAATCTGTAGGTATTAGAGCCACGATGAAGCTATAACTCGTTTTAGCATGAATGGGTCGGCTCATCCCGGGTAGTACCACCTGACCCACAGAAACAGCCTCGTGAAGTAACAGTGTTTGCATTGTTGCGTTTTGTTCGGTTTGAGAGAATGTTAGAGGCCTACCTACCACTTCTCCCTTCCCTACCTCCTCTTTCCCTCCCTCGCTCTTTCCCACCAAGGCAGGCTGGCAACGCACTTGCGACTCCCGTAGTGTTACTAGTTACATTCGCCTCCTATGGCATAAAAAAAGGTAGTGGGGAGAATAGGTAAGAACATCTCATTCTTCTATTTCTTGGCCTATTTTATTAATCCTTTTTCTTTGGTGGCTATTGATGAGCTTTTGTGTTATCAATAAATAATTTGAAAAAGGTTTTTTATTCTCTACAGTCGAAGTTTGAATACTGTACTGGGTATATACATAAAGTAATATATATAAGGCAGACAAATTTTACTTTCTACGTAGTTTTATATGTGCTCTATATAGATAAAATGTCTTTCTAATTTTGTCATTAATATTTAACTTCTATAAGCCAATAATAGGTTTTAATCTACGGTAAGATTTGTGTATAATACAAGGAAAAAAGTCAACGGCACGTGATGTTCCCAGGCGATCACCCATCCCATTACTGACTGCGACCGACGTTGCTTAATTTCGGTGATCGGACGAGAACCGATATTTTCAATACTCTATCCGACACAGTATTTACACCCACCATTTTTCGTCACACAAAGAGTTGCGGATCAGAATTTCGAAGCCCTCCGATAAGAAGTTTTATTTCAACAAGCAATAACTTTTTTAAATTACTTTATAATTATTAACTACTAGAAGGGCCCGCGACTCCGTCCGCGCGGAACTTAATATAAAGAAACAGTGACCGAAAATTTTGAAAGTATTAAATTCATTTACTTATCTACTTTTGTCTAGTACTTAAATCGCGTTGTCATTAAAATTACAATAACTTTTGATAGAGTGAATCGATTTTAATAAGATCAAGATTAAATGTTACTCGAGGATATGCTTTATGATGATCTTGCTTATGGTTTATGGTGATGTTGGTTTTATGGTGAACACAGTACTTTAGCAATGATGCGTGTTCAAACTAACAGACAGGCAGTTCTAAAAATGATTGGAATGTTTTTATTACTCATTCCAAGACACCTGCAACTTTTTTTCACAAATATCTATAAGACAGACAAGTTATATATACATATTATATGCATCTATACTAGTATTGTAAAGAGGTAAAGTTTGTGAGTTTGTGACGTTGCAAAGGGGAAATCTCGGGAACTACTGGTCCAATTTGAAAAATTATTTCCTTGTTATATAACTCATTTATCGAGGAAGGTTATAGGCTATATATAATCACACTAAGACCAATAGGAGCGGAGCAACTAATGAAGAGTGTATCAAAATTGGGTATTTTTTCCTCTTGAAAGCTTCGTATTAGCGTTTGCCCAAAGTAACTATTCCACACGAACGAAGTCGTGGGCAGAGGCTAGTAGAAGATATAGATGTATTATGTTATCCTAAAACCTATCACACAACGCTCATAAACTTATCTACATTAAATGTATGACTATCAAACAACACTGTCATATGTTTGCTTCAAAGGAAGAATTGAAAACATTTTAACATTACACTATGATTTACCAATTTTTTTCCGACTCAAGTTCAGTAACATTGTAAAATTAGCTATAGCCAGGTAAGAACGAACCCCTTAAACAAAAACAACTATCTAAGGTTACTACGTTTCACGTGACCTGAGACATCCAATATACGTAAACCAACTCTGTACGAAGTAATTAATTCTCTCCAAACCCGGGTTTATTAAACAATATAATATTATAATCTACGTGTAATTATTGTTGGCTGTAATTTACGTACGATCTTAAGTCAGTATTTCTCAAAGTATAGGTCGCGAGTGAACAATTGGGCTTTGAAAATATAATTATATGAAAATGTCTTTGACGATTACTTCGGGGAAAAGTAAAAAAAACTCAATACCATGAATTGGTAACCCGTTTCAAGATCAGCTACCAACTGAAATGTCAAAAAAAAGCCTAAAACGAGTCTGTTTAACTCATTGATTTATCAGAAGTTGCGTCGTTGAAAACGTGTTTCAGCCGCAAGCAAGTAACGAAATTTTAGGTTTCAATTGTTGACAACTATCATTCTCTCAAAAATCAAAAATACTTTATTTAATTTAGGTCCAGAGAAAGCATTTTTGAACGTGAAAACTACCACCGGTCCGATGTGGTTTATCTTTTCATGTCACATATTTTTATAAACATTAGTTATATATATATATATATATATATATAACATTAGTTTGTACAAAGAGAAGCGTCATTCCCAAACATCACCATCGTTCTCATATTGATCCACTGACTCTTTTTAATGAAGCTATGAGAGTCATCCTTCCTTCAGTGTCTCATATTTGAGTTGGTATTTTCGGCTTATATTAACACAAAATATACTCTCATTAAAATATAGCATTTCTTGATTATCACTATTTTTGATGAGAATTGATTGTTTTTTCCCTTGTGTGATCAATCCCTTATTAATATAGTTACACTCCTTTTGTAGTAAAGGTGTTCCGGTTTTCAAATATTTTATTCGGTGAGTCTTTACCCAGTCAACTTTGCGAATATGTAATGGTAATAAGACTGTTATAAAGATGCAAAACAGCAACCGCGTTTTCAATAAAATTTACTTTAGCTCTTTTAGCTAAACGCCATAAAAGTAAACAATTACATTTATTTTCAAATTACTCTGTTATTATATAAATATTACATTAACGATTGAAACAAATGTTTTTTTCCATATTTAAACAAACCCTCATTCATATAGTTATACCCCTTTTTTGATAAAAACATTGAGTCCCGGATTTCAAAACCTTTTGTCAGTTGAGTAGCTGCCGAGTCAACTTTGCGAACCACTGTCCTAAGCAATAACGGGTTGTTAGATTCTACTAAAGACTCTAATAAAGATGCAAAACATAGCAAACCACAGCGTTTTAAATAAAATTTTCTTTACGTCACTTCGCTCGCTGCCATCTTAAAATAACCAATGGTATTATTATTCTGTTGGCTGCATTCAATAAATTGCTATTCTTAGGTCTAGACTGATATAATCTTCAACCAATATGAATACTAAATAGCATTAGATCAAACGCATTTATAAATTGCCAGATAATGAAAGACATTTTCAAATAACAAACATTTACAATATATAAAATTGTGGATACAAAGAAATCTTGTATATTATACATGTACAATATAACGTTACTTTGTAACCTTTCCGATGGAAGAGCGAAATTAGACCACGAGTAATTTATACATTAGTAGCAATTTCCCCCGAATTCGCATGAGTCTTTTATGCATTAATTATTTTAATTTTTTTATGATCTTAAGTGTTGAATTTCCAAATATCCTTCCGGTAGAGCTACGCTTAACTATTATTGGTGTCAGCATGAATGGATCGACTTTGCCGGGGTAGTACCACCCGACCCACAGAAACACCGACATGAAGTAATAGTGTTTGCATTGTTGCGTTTCGTTTGGCCAGTGAGAGCGCCAGAACACCACCAACCATCCCACTATCTTTCGGATTCGAGTGCTGGGTTACTAAAGAGACGAATGAGGAAAGACAATGTGGCAGAGGTGGAAATTTTAACATAGATGTATGGTGTAACAAGAATGGATAAGATTAAGAATCAGTATTAAATTAGATAACTTATTTAATGGACTATGTTAATTCGCCTGGGAGAAGCGTAAAGATCCACTAGGGTTATGACCATAAAGAACCGAGCCCGAAAACAAATGGTTTACTTAGAATATATAGGTACCAATATCATACTAAAATCTAAAAGTGTGAGAACACTAACTCTAATAAAAAACTAGAAAAAGAATGGTTAAAAAAAGAAACCATTTTTTCTACCTAAAATTGGTAAAAAATAATTCATTGACAAAAAATTGTACAAAAAAGAAAACATATTCCTATAAAATAACTATTGAAAATGCACGCAATGTAATGTATAATATTCAGTTACAATATAACAATAAACGTTTATCACAATTCAGTTGTAATACGAAATTGCGTAAACCAACAACGCTGTTTCGCAAGTAAAATCTTCATTTGAATACACGCGTTCACTAACGCGAGGGGGGGAATCGTTCAGTGAAATTTTGGCTCTTTATTTGTTCAACGCTTCATTAATCCAGAACTACGCAGCTACGACACGCGGCGTAGCGTAGTTGCTACGGCGTAGCAACAATATCAACGAATATTAGGTACGCTGTAGACTGTACCACAACTACGCGACTGTTCAAGTATCCGTTGTTTGTTTCGTATGTGTGAGTGAGTTATTACTTTAAACATTCGAAGCAAATAATTAATTTTAGATTACATTTACTTTACATTATTCTGACAATATTATTCCTCCAGTCGTATACAAATTCATTTCGTTGATTTATTTTATAAAATTAAAATACTCTTTATTCAAATTAGGGCCTGAAAAGTCACGTATGAACATCGAAACTACAATTAAAATCGAAAACACCGGTCATTTCTTACAAGATATTATAATTTATTTTTAATTTATTTTTTTACATAAAGGTTGCATAAAAACAAAAAAATAAAACATTGATCAAATTTGGACTTTCAAAAAAGTTATTCCCAAAAAACCAAAACGAAATATTTTGATCGAGTATTAAAAACAACGTCAAAATTTCTTAGAAAGGCAATTTTCAGGGGTACTAAAATATATCACAGAATAAGAAAATAAAAAAAAGTTAAGGCAGTCATAAGGGCTGCTGATAAAAGCAAAAACTCAAGATAATGAAATAAATACGTTGTTTTTTGAACTTTCATATTAACTTTAGTGTGAATGACAATATTTAAATTTCAGAATTTTTCCATCGAAAATATTTACACTACCATGGTTTTCTTGTATTTCAGACACTCTGAGAAATAGTAATATACATGTTTATAGAGCCTATTAATCAATCAAACATAGATGAGCTACAAACTAACAATATTATATGTACGCAGGGCCCTGTACTGTGTTACTACGCAAGTGCAATACGATCGGTCACGCTTACTAACTGTCATGACGCGAAATTATTAATTTATCTCTTACCAAAAATACCGCTCGACGCGCCTAGACAAAGTTTTCATTTCAAAAATTTTCAAACTGTCGGATTTTACGTACAATGTCCCATATGTAATATTAAAGTTTGAAATAAGTTAATAATACATCAACAGCAATGGAGTGGAAGGATTACTGGTATATTGTAACGGGGCCGCATCCCCAGAGCCGTCGATAGACGCAATTTCCATTGATCTCATTTCGATTCACTCGGGATTTCGCTAACTATGTTTTTATAGAGCAAACGTGGAAATGTATCCTTGTCTCGCTCACACACAACCTTACAATGAGCTCGACGAAGAAAATAGGAAATATAAGGTGTATAAAGATTCAGTTTTTGAAGTGAAAACTTCTTCAATCGCGTTGAACGGTATTTTTGGAAGGTAGATAAATTTATAATGTCGCATCATGACATGCTACGTAAGCATGACTGACCGTATTTCGCTTGCGCAACTTGCGTCAGATAACATGTAATATTGGTCATTTGCAGTTCATCATACCTTTGATTGCTTTTTTTTATATATCATGGAAGGCAAAGGAACATGTAGTTCACCTGATGTTAAGTGGTCACCACCGACCATAGACGCTTGCAACACCAGGGTGTCACAAGTGCGTTGCCAGCTTGTGTTTTGGGGAAGGGGGAGGGGAGTTGTGTATCCGGCGCTGTTACTTCACGTCAGTGTTTCTCTGAGAGGGTAGTACCCCGGGTGAGCCGACCCATTCATGCTGAAACTAGTTATAGCTTCAGAGTGGTTCTACCACTTCTTTATATAAATGTATATAATCATTGTTCTGAGTGCCAATATTTATGAAAACCACGCTAGTATTAATAATTTCGATAGAAAAATTTTGAAATTTAAATATTGTCATTCACACTAAATTTAATATTAAAATTCAAACGAGAACACATTTATTTCTTTGTTTGAATTTTTCACTACTATCGGGAGTGCTTATGATTGCCTCGACTTTTTTTTATATTTAGTAACCATACTTCCAAATTATTACTGCCTTTATCAAGGAGGTCATAACCTACAAGTTTCTTATGACATATTCAACGTTCTAACAAGATGGTGGCTCCGTTATTAGAATTTTCTATAGATTTTTCCTGGCATCCCTGAATTCATGCTCCGTAGTATTATTTTCTATTCATTTGCGGACAATATCCGAACTATATTACGTAAGGCATCATCGATATTACAAATTATAGAGTCAAATAACACAAGATTATGAATAAAATATATAAGTCAACTACATAACAAACTAAGATCCCGCTAAGAAACTTCAAGAAATGCAATTATTCTAAAGCTATATTGAATAGATACAACTTGACAGAGAAGTATAAGGAGTAATAGATTAACATATTACGGGTATCTTGTGAGAATAGATGAAGTCTTCTAACTAGCAAATTTTTGAGTATGAAAGTGGAGAGGTCTAGGAATAGAGCAAGACCGAAAAAGGTATGATGGATAGACCCGATTAGGCCTCCCACGGCAGCGGCTCAAGCCTAGGTTCGATCCCTCGGTAGGGAGCCCTTGAGTGCGTTGCTTGCGCGATACGGTGAAACACAAATATACATCACTGCTACAACACTACACGATCACCCCCACACACGTGCACGCCTACACGCTTACACATGAAAGTGGAAGGGTTTACTTTTTTCCCTATCGAACTGAAAAACTCTCAATTTTCCGATAATAAATATATGGAGGAGTTGTTGTGGCGTGTATGCTTGGTACACATATACGTTTCAACAACTCATACACATATGAATAGTTAGCTAGGTTAGCTAAGATAGGTCGCGATTTTGCATGCAACAGGGAACAGCCAAGCCGAGGTGTGCCGTGCACCCTTGAGCTGGTTGCCATAATAAAATCAGCTGAGTGCCTTAACCACTCGCCTTAGTAGTCCGGTGAAGCTGTTAAGACCTTGTTGGGTCAATAGCGTAGACATTTCGAAGAAAAAAAAAAGTATGATGGATAGTGCAGAAAAAGACACAAATTATGATTGATTTAATTGATTTAACTTTGATTTATTTATCGATAAACTTAAACTATGATTTAATTATTGTAGGTGGTAGAGCCACGCTGAACCTATTATTGGTTTCAGCATTAATGGGTTGGCTCGTCCGGGGTAGCACCACCCGACCCATAGATAACCGATGTGAAGTAACACTGCTTGCATTGTTGTGCTTCGTTCGGTCAGTGAGAGCGACAGAGAACCATCTTCCCTCCCCTCCCCTCTCCTCTCCCCTCCCCTCTCCTCTCCCCTCCCCTCTCCTCTCCCTTCCCCTCTCCTCTAACCCCTCTCCCTTCCTCCATTCTCTAACCCCTCTCTCTTTCTCTCCATTCCCCCAAACACAGGCTGGCAACGCACTTGCGACTCCTTTGGGGTTGCTAGTGTCTATGAACCGCGGTGATCGCTTAACAACAGGTGACCCGCATGTTCGTTAGCTTTCAATATGATATAAAAAAAAAAAATAATAATAATAATTATGTATAAGTATTAAATCCTATACAAAATAATTAAAATAAAATACACAATTCAATACAACATACTCAGAGTTGGAATTTCGACTTGCATCAATATATCTCCATATTTTAACATAACTATACTTCAAAATTACCACGTAGAAGTAATTACAGAATAGCGCTGACACTGACAATGGCAAATGCTTTTGCAGTGCAAGTTGTCTAAAAGATAAAAACATTTTTAACGTGCAAGTAAAAGAGGTGTATCGCTCATTAGCCTCGCCACTAACGAGGCGACAAGCGCTTGTCTAAATTCAAAATATTCCGTCGCATTTAAATTGTACATCTTTGCGAATTCTACTAGGTATATGAATTCTCTAGTATCCAATTTAGGGTGTTCGTTATTTACCGAGTTGGCATTTTTAACTTGAGTATCGTTCAAATCTATAGTTTACGGCCTAGAATCATTAAAGACAAAAATCCAGTTCCGTTTAACCATGCTGAATTAATTTTGAGCCTATCAAACAAATTTTAATTTATGTCGCCCATATTAAAATTTCTTCATGCCAAGCAATCATAGTAGATGTAGAATTAATCATATTAGTTAAGCTATTCAGTAAAACAAACAAGATACAAATTCATTTCTAAAAAGTGAAAATCCTTATTTTTCGAATGGAAATACATATAATAAAAATGAAGTGTCTGTATGTAACAGCGAAATAAAAATTTTTCATTGATTAGGTACGAACGTACACATGCTACTGATAACAAAAATGCAATTTTTAAAATTTTTGTCGGTCTGTCTGTCTGTCTATCTGTTTGTTCCAGGTAATCTCCGAAACGGCTGGACCGATTTCCACAGACTTTCATCAACAGATAACGGATACCATAACAAGTAATTTAATATATTTTAATTTAGACTAGCTGTTAACTGTGGCTTCGCCCGCAGTACTATCTCTAAAACAGTTAAACTGATCTTCAAGAAACTATAATTCGCAGATAGCTGGCTTTATAAAAAGTAATTCAAGTTATTTTAATTTAGACTAGCTCTTCACTGTGACTTCGCCCGCATTACTATCTCCAAAACGATTAGACAGGTCTTCACGAAACTTCCATTGACAGATAGCTGATTTTATAAAAAGTAATTCAAGCAATTTTAGTTTATACTAGCTGGTAACAGTGGTTTCGCTTGCAGTACTATCTGCAAAACGGTTAAAAAGATCTTCATGAGACTTTCACTGACAAATAACTGACCTTATAAAAAATAATTTAGGCAATTTTAGTTTATACTAGCTATTAACCGTGGTTTCATCCACAGTGCTATCTCCGTAACGGTTATACCAATCTTTACAAGACTTTATCTGGCAGATAGCTGACTTTATAAAAGTAATTTAGGTCATTTTTGTTCATAATAGCTGTTAACCGTGTTTTCACCCACAAAACTTTCTCCAAAACAGATGTTCACGGTACTTTCATTGGTAGACAGTGAACCTTATAAATAGTAATTGAAGTTATTCTATTTTAGACTAGCTGTCCCACGACTTCCTTCGTATGAAATTTCACAAAAATATGTTGTTCACTGTAAACATATGCGTATTTACTGCGCTTTAGTATATAAAATTTTATATCTTCATTTATATATATGCAAGATTCAAGACGTCACCACATTCACAGTTTACAATTTAATATAATAATAATTATTAGTAATTTTGAAGATAGAAGAGGTATTTCTAATAAGATATTAGACCATAAACTTATTGACAAGTTATTCTTTCATTAGTTCTTTGTACAGTGTAAGTGAGCACTGAGGTAGTTATATGGTTGGTTAGTATTCCAAATATGTTGGCTATAACAATCCTCATTAATTACACTGTTAGTATCTATATATCTAAGGTACACGTTACATGTTACTGTCAGTAGCATGTGTGACGTACTTACAATAGTTTTTAAAGAACATTTCTATAATTGTACATAGTTTCATAATTTAATAATTATTTAATACAATTTAAAAAAACGCGTCCGGAGCAGCGGGTACAGCTCGTAAAAAATAAAAATACGTCTCTTCTAATATCGCAGAACTTTTAAAATTACCAAAACGATACGAGTAGCACCGCATTTCATATCTATCTATCCAATACCTTTAAACGAGCAATTCTTGTATATTTTTATATATTCAGGATCTCGGAAACGGCGTCAGCGATTTCCGTGAAATTTAGTATGTAGGTGGTTTCGGGGACGATAAATTGTTCTAGCTAGATTTCATTCATAGAAAACTTTTTTATTTGAGCTTTCAGGCAATGAAAATATATAGCTAAAATATAAAGGTTAATTTCACCGGCGCTCTCAAAACAAAAATAGCTCAGATCGAAATCGGTCGCTTCGAAAATTCGGCTAACCCCAGTTCGAATCCGAGTGACAGTAAAAAAGACATCTTTTTTAATTATTTTTTTTTTTTGCTAAAAAATGCTAATCTTGTGAGACAAACCTAACAGTTTATTTTAATTTAAAAGTGTTTCTAAGGAACCGAGCTGTGCTCGGTCGCCCAAGTACTATGCTTACAATTAGGAAAAAAATCTACTAAATTCATTTCAATATTAAATCCGAAAGTGATTTTTTTTATTTGTTACCGACTTCACTACTAAACCGTTATAATGAAAATTTCGCATACACGTTGTCATGGACAAGGACATAGAACTATTACAGACATATAACATTGCCCAGAGAAAACTACTGTTCTTGAGGAATAGATTGATCATAAATAAAACACGAGAGAAGCCGCGGACCAAAACATACTTAATTATTCATTTATTTACATATGGATAAAGCAACAGTCGACAATCAAAAATAATAATACGATAACAATAATAAAAAAAAGTGAACTAAACTGAAGACCTAAAACGCTTTATCACATAGAAACTTAACTTACACTAATTATAATAATAATAACAAAAGAATAATTGTTTAAATATTTAGATACATTGGATTTAAAAAACTATATATAAAAGAATAAACGAAAAAGTTCAAATGAATTCATTTATGAAAACTAAAATTAAGACATGGAAAAAAATCAGGATGGCAAACATAAATTATAAATATTAAAATATAATATAGAAACTGTTGTTGAGATAATTAATGACTTAATGCACAAATATCTGTGACGGTTTTATTACAAGTACAAAATATTATTCGTATATTTTATCGTTTACTTCGTATTTTGGATGTAGAGACATCTGTACGTGACAATTTATCGTCTTATATATAGCATGGATATATTATAATGGCATAATGCGTTCAGGAGATATAACAAACAAGAGTGAATTTGATGGGCGAGGCGGCGCACAGCGGGTACACTAATCCACGTCATTGGTTGTAACGCTCACAGCGCGCTAACGAGCCGTCTGCACATTAATTTCAAACACGTATTATGCTTGCAACATTCTAATATATTGAAAATAAGCTAATATTATTCTGAAAACAGAGTTTTTGAGGTTAAATCGCTTTTGGCGCGTTTAGGAAAATTAATGAGAGTGAATTTATACGATGCGCGCGTACACCGACCCTTAAAAGCGACACCGTGAAGTTGGTTGGTAATTGTCTGTCAAGTTTTCTTAAAAACCGATAACTATGTTCAAGATAGTTATTCAAATGTATATGAATCTACAACACGAGTTTTATATCAGTAGAAAAAAAAAGTACGTATATACATAAATGTGCATGTGTATTTGTGTGTAATTTTGAATTACATATAATGGTATGTGATAATTATTCTTGAGTTTTCGTGATAAAAGTGTTTTTTTTATATTATAAACTATAATGGGTTTACAAATTTCAGGTTAACTGTTAGCATGTAGTTTTTATATATATTTACATTATAAATCATTATTATTATTACATTATTATTTGATAAATAGTTTATTCTACCTCTTTTTTATTTTACTCTGTGTGCAGATATATAACAAAATTAATTTTAGCCTTTCAAATTAATCATATTATTTTAATTAAATATATATTATAAATATACTATATATATTATAAATATATTATAAATTGCATGCCAGATGTTCGGTTAGTCGCTAACAATATTCCAAACTAATATGCAACAAAGAGAACCTAAGTTAAAATTTGTTTTCGATGTACAACGACTGGTGCCGAAAACTGTAAGGTGCAATCCGGAGTTAATAAACCTTCGATAATAAAATGGACAATAAATATTATTTGTTTTATTCATACCGTTCCTACTTTCACTTTCAAGTAAACGGAAGCTACCTGACGGTCATTGACACTGTTTGACATAGACGCGTAGAGGATTGCGTATAATTTTTGTATTTCTCTAGATAATTAGGTCACATATTAAGCACCTATTTTTTAAATTGATTTAAAACGAGAATCCAGTGCAAAGTATTCTCCATGAATATTGCTACTCTCTAAATTTTCAACCTATATTATATCTTATTCATAAGTTAAGGAAATATAACTTCTTACGTTTAAACATAAGAAGATCTCAATTTCTCGGCTGATTTTTTAAAGATCCAAATATTAAAGTGGCGGGTTATGGTTTTAATAATCTGGTTTTATTATTTTAATTTCAAGGTTTAGTAAAAAGATTGAATACAAATGAAAAAATAATTTAAAATACATTTTACATAAAATTACGGTTGTACGATTATGGTTATGTATTTTACAAACATGATTTAATGATGAGTGATTTAATAGTGTTACGCATTTAACCCCTCGACTTATATTCAGACCCAGACCTCTGAATTGCGGATAAAAATTTTAAATACTTAGACACTCTTTTAAAATCGTTTAAAGGTGGTAGAGCCACACTGATACTATTACTGGCTTAAGCATGAATGGGTCGGCTCGTCCGGGATACTACAACCCTGTCATAGAAAACCGACGTTAAATAACAGTGTTTTCATTGTTGCATTTCGTTCGGTCAGTGAGAGCGCTGGAGGCCCACCTCTCCTCACCTTCCCCGTCTCTTTTTCCCTTCCTCATCCCACTCCTACCCTCTCCCAACACAGGCTGGTAACGCACTTGCGACTCTCCTGGTGTTGCAAGCGTCTATGGACGGTGGTGACCACTTAACATCAGGTGACCCACCTGTACGTTTGCCTCCTATGATATAAAAAATACAATTTTATATCACATAATTCATTATTCTTTAATTTTTACAAATTTTGTCATAAATACGGTATTTTTTAAAAACTTATAATGCCAACAGTCTCTTGACCTGTGCCTCATGACGTTTACATTAATTTGTATGGAGCTTAAACTTTTGTAGTTTTAGATAGTCTAGGGGTAAAAATAGATATAGGATGAAGAAAGAATAATATTACAGACCTGTAAAGTGGCTTTCCTCCTGCATGCCGGAACCAGAGCACCATGTATACTCGATCCTCGTTGGAGTCAGGTTCTATGTCGCAAGGCAGGGAGGCAGTCCTCCCCACCACAGCTTCCACCTCCATCGTGGAGACTGGAACAAAATCGACTGTATCTCAATTAATATGACCTGCTCCAACATGATTCTTATATTTAAAATGGCTGAAAAACCCACAGTAGTCGAGATTTTATCAAACATGTATTAAGTCGAAGCAATCATAAAGACTGCTGATAGAAGTGAAAACTGTAAACGATGAAATAAATGAGTTCTGATATGAATTTTCTTATTTCTTATAGTGTGAATGGTAATATCTGGATTTCAGAATTTGTTTATTGAATTTATTGACTTTAGCACTCGGAACAATAATTTATGTACATTTTTATAAAGTCTATTAATCAATCAATCGTATAATGGGCTCCAAGATATTAATATTACGTACAGTCTCCTATACTAGGTGTCGCTAGTCTGACAGAAGTCTTGCAAGCGCTCAATACGGCCTGTCATGCTTACGTAGCATGTCATGACCCAAAATTATAAATATATCTCCTGCCAAAATGCTGCTAAACGTGCCCAAAAGGGTTTTCACTTCACAAATCAATCGCCGAATCTAAACGCATTACATGTTTGCGGCACCTGATTAACTAATTCTTGTTTTGTTGAATTTGTGCTGAGTTTATATAAGACTATAGATCATAATTTTACAATGACTTTACGTATTGGAATAATTATTTTGTAACGTGTTTGTAATTGGCAGGATGAGTTTGCATGAAAAGAAATGTTCGAAAAATGTTGGGTTCTTTTCGAACTGACTACGCTATTGACCTAGCAACGTCTTAACAGCTTCACTGGACTACAGGTATTGGTTTAAAAAAATCTAAACACATAAATAAGTGAGCGAATGAGTGAAATAGAATATAATAAAGGAATCTTCAACAATTTTCTCAGAATTGACAAACTGACATTCAATTGTTTCGTTGTCATTTTGTTTCATCAGATAAATAAATTGTTTCAATATTTGTTTGTATACAAGCCTGAATCCGAGGTAGTTAAGTTCGGGAGCGCTGGGATTGACTTTTTAAAAACTAATAGTCGATTTTAGACCTTTATTACTATAATGTCGATTTTAGACAAAGAAATATTCTTAAAACTAACTTGGTCGAATTTGAGACCTCTAAAACTATGTCTTAAACTTACGAGAGACGATGCTAGACTCTCTCGAGAAACCTTAACTTGTTTCTCACATCGGTTATTGGCGTATGCTGACCTAGCGTCTAGCTCCCGTCCTGTTCGGAGAACACTAGGTAAGCTTAACGGAGTTTAGGCACGTGTATGAAGTCTGTGGGAATATAACTAGGTATGCTGCTAGTAAATAACAAATAAAACTGTATGATTTGTTTAGCGTTATATAGCTCATTTATCAAGGAAAGCAATAGATATATTATCACGACAAACTAATAGGAACGGAGTACCAATGAAGAATATTTCAAAATCGGGTACTTTATATTTCTTTTACTACTTTATATATTTATACTTTATATATTACTTTATATTTTATTTATATTTCATCATATCACTTCATCAATTTATCAAAGAAGAAATCGCATAACGAAGCTAGTATTAGATAAATTGTATCAAGTGTATCGTAAAAGACATTTATGAAACAATTTTCTTACGAAAGATAAACTTATAAATTTCATATATATTTTCTACGCGTTCAAGTAAAACAACATCAGATTATTTGACTTGTTACATCATATTTTCTTTACAATTCCCTGTAACAACACACGTCGAAGGTTTTCAATTGTGTAAATATAACTAAAGAGTTTCTTTATTATTCTTTATTCGTCAAGTTATATTTAGAACTGTCCTTTTCCAGGCTGTCAGTTTATTAAAGAAAAAGTCAATGACTTCAATGTTATATATTACAAATAAAAATATTAATTCAGTTAAAGAAATAGAAGGAAATTTAATATAAATAATTGTTTATAATTATTTGTTTTAAATACTTTAGGAATTGGAGATTTAAATGCTTTATTTTTTAAGACTTTTAACTACATTCATTTTTCCAATAAAATTAAACCAATTTAGTCAACAGTCAAGGAAATTTCACATCCATAAAAAAAAATACTTTATTCAATTTAGGCTCTAAGAAGGTGCTTATGGACGTCAAAACTACGACCGGTTAGAGAAAAAAATTCACTCATAAAAGAAAAACCGGTAAAAAACTCGGTCTGCTTTATGTTGCCATGATACATATTTTTACAAGCATTCTCATTCAATTTAAGGATATTGAATATTCTAAGATATGGCGGTAGCATCTGGAAAAGGTCCTTTGCTTAATAATCTACTTCTAATGGTAATATGTGACAGCGAGCTCTAAAAGACTACACCCTAACTGCCTACTGCTCAGGCTATTCGTGTGCACATGAATGAGTGACTTATTCTAACTTCGCAGTAAACGCTATGCGTGGCTGATGTTACTCGCGTCCACGGGAAGTGTACCTCACTGTGCTCCCCGGGTAGTACGAAATAGTAATAAATTTTTGCCCATTGCACTGATCCACATAAATAGGACCTCGCAACAACAGATAAAGAAACCAATCAATCGACAAAAACAAAATAATTGATATTCTATATTGAAATACAAGTAAACGCTATTGTAGTTAATAAAATTCTTGAAACAATGTAGTCCCAGTAAAGCTGTTAAGACCTTGCTGGGTCAATAGCGTAGTCAGTTCGAAAAAAAAATCTTAAAACAGACTGACAAACAACGTAAAGCTAAAATAAGTGTGTCTAGAAGCATATATTTTCACAGCACAGCCTTCTTTTGTAAAGATGAGAATAATCAAATTGAGTAAAGGTTAAATATTTGATTTGATTCAAGCATTTTGATATGCATATATTATTAATCACTGATTGTGCTAGTTTATAGGCAAAGAATAAGGGCGATTAAAGCAAAGAATTAAACGCCAAACAACAAAGAAATAGAACAAGTTTTCCCAAAAAAAAAACACGATTTTGCTCAGTCTAAATACTAAATTTTCACACATAACATTAGCCACTAATATCTTAATAGATTTCCAAATTTCTACCCACTTATAATTCCACTGTAAATGTAATTAGTTACTTAAATAAATCTTACATTCAAATTATGTCGTCGAAAACTCGGAACCATTTTAAGGAAACTTCCGCTCTTTATACATAGAAGCAGAATCTAACGTAATCGACGTTGTATCAATCGAATTTAAACATTGGAACGGAGGTGATAAAGTTTAATTTGTCGTAAACTTCACCTGTAAATACTAAGAAATTGGTGCAATTTATCACGTGACACACGGCACTCTATTTCGTCGATCGAATTTAATGCTGCTCTTATTTTTAAATAATAAGATTTTATGTTCCTTTAAAAAACAATTGTTACTACATTTTTTGTTTCCTATTATAATTACATGTTTATATTTGACTGCAATATATCAACCACGTTTATGTATTAGAAGTAAAAGTAACTCGGTCTGTCTGATTTATTACGTTATCATTACTAACATTGAAATAAAAAAAATATGTTTCTTTGACATTTTTTTTAGATCTCTGTAAACATTATGGAAAACTCTATCCATTGCGAGCATTTTTTTTAAAACGAATGGCATTATATAAATAGACGAATAAATACTATTTAATGTAATATTTGTGATTAGTGCTTACTACAAAAGATGTATATAATGTATGTAAGCGATATTTAGAAAAAAATAGGCACGAATATTATTACAGACTTAGGAAATAGCTATAAATAACTATTTTTATAGTTTATATATTTTGTTTTATGTATATATAATTTATAAAGAGTCACGAATAAAAGTGTTCAATTTGCAAAGCTCATTTAGTTTGACAATATTTCTGTTGAGATTGTTTTTTGTAGTTTGCATCATTGCTATTGTTTCACGGAGTGATAAAATATGTAAAACGACCGTCCTTTGTAAAAGTTGGCTACTGTACACAACTATTAAACTTTAGGGTGAAAATCTAGTGATTACGAAGGTAAAATAGATAAATAAATTCCATTAAATTTTACTTACGGTTCACCGGTGTTTTCTTATAATAATATAAAAATAATTCGAAAGTATTTGAATAATTGAAACAACTCTTACGACTATAAATTTAATTACTGGTCATTGTTTGAAACATAATCTGATTTTTTGAATTGTTCTAATTATTCAACTAGACTTTTGAATAGAATTGTTCAATACATCGAGGAATACTTTTAAAAAAATATACACCCTAATGTGTAGAAATCCTCGAAAAAGTGAATTCATTACATGACGCTAAGGGCTTGAATATTCTATAATACTAAATAGTATGAATTAAATTTTATCCTATATTTGAACCAATTAGATTAAGAGACGTTTTATAATTCGTAAAATAAATAAATTATAGCATGGTAGATGTACTAGAAAAATCTAATTATTGACATACCTGAAAGACTTGGAATTTTCTATGATACCATACTAGGATGAACTGAGTTTTATACTGTATTAAAAATAATTAGAACGGCTCGTCCGGGGGAGTACCACCCGACCCACAGAAACACTGACGTGAAGTAATAGTGCTTGCATGGTTGCGTTTCGTTCGGTCAGTGCGAGTGCTGAAGGCCTATTTCCCTTCCCATCTTCTCTCCTACCTCTCGCCACTCCGCTCTCCTTTCCCCATCCCCCACTCCT
This sequence comes from Antheraea mylitta, assembly GCA_014332785.1. Lineage (NCBI taxonomy): Eukaryota > Metazoa > Arthropoda > Insecta > Lepidoptera > Saturniidae > Antheraea > Antheraea mylitta. Next base: position 312,526 of record JACEII010000141.1, on the reverse strand, counting down.
ACAAAATACAGGCTGGCAAAGCACTTGCCACTCGCCTGATTTTGCTGGTGTGTATGAACGGCGGTGTTCACTTAACATCAGGTGACTCGCATTTTCATTTGCCGCCTATGATATAAAAAATGACATATTATAACAGGAAATAGCACTGAATGTAGGCTTATATAAACAAATCTGTTAATAGTCGTCAATTTTCACTCTTTTCCGTCTCCTCTTACCGCATTATAAAAAACTACTTAATTACATTAGATAGCTTCTTTTAGATCGATAATAGGAACTGATAAGCTTCATATTATTATGCACTCATTATATAATCATGTAATTATACATGGCTTAGTTGTAATCTTTGCAGATGAGTCGAAGTTTCCGGCAAAGAAAAATATCGTAAAATATCGACAACGTTGTGCGATGTTCCCAGGCGGCCGACATCCAAGTACTGACCGCGCTAGACGTCCCTTAACTTCGATGATCGTCGAGAACTGTTGTTTTTAACACTATGCGATACAATGACTATCTCCTACTACTTTTCTTCACACAACCTCTCTTTCAAATTGTTCAACCTCATGCCTGTAGTAACTTTTCACCATCGTACAGCTCGTCATCGGGTGGAAATTCTTCCTAACATACTGGAACCGAAATGGTGTTGGACGGTTCAGTTCCAGAGGGGTTTTCTCCCACGCACACTCCGGCTGTGGAATGAGCTCCCTACAAAAGTGTTTCCAGGGAGCTACAGTATGGCATTCTTCAAGGGGAAAGTAAATAAGACATTGAAGGGTTGGCAACGCGCATGTGACATCTCTGATCTTGCAAACGTCCATAGGCTGCGTGATTGCTTGACATTAAGCGGCCCGTATGCTTGTTTGCTACCATCGTAGTATAAACAAAAAAAAGACACAAAAAAGTTGCGGATCAGAATTTCAACGCTTACAATAAAAAACAAGTCAAGGTTATTATTTATAATTTTTTTATATTACAGAACAGGATTGATAGCTGTAATATATCAAAATGTTATAGAATAAAGTAGACTCGTTACGATATGCGCAATGCGACAAAACAATATCGTTGGAGATAATCCGATCGTAACGGGCTCGTTGAAATAAACTGCCGTATGTGCTGCGCTCAAGTTGTTCTGTACTATCTATTGAATTGAAAATTGACCAAGTTTATTCGCTTTTTGCAAATTTTAATTTTTGAGATGAATACTTATTCACGCACATTGAGTAGTACATTTGGTAAAAGATAAACTTATGATTTCGCATCATGACATGCTAATAAGCGTGCCCGACTTTATTGGGTTTGCCCAACTAATTTCAGACTAGCGTGCGTAGTATAGCCACAGTATACATATTAGAGTCAGTATGGAAACTGCCTATAAACGCACGTACCGACACACTGGTAAAATATGCGCATGCGCATCACGCATAAACTCAAAGGATATTCTCTTTTTTATATTCGACAGGTACGCGCTTGGCCACAATCTCACCTAATGGTAAGTGACGATGAGGCCGACGATGTATCGCGCTTACCCACTAGATGCCTATACTCTCTACTCTTGAACTCTCCCAAGTTATAAGATGTCAGGAAGATAGACACCGAGAGTGAGTTCCACTCCTTAGCCGTACGTATAATGAATGTGGAAGCAAATCACTTCGTACGAATTACGGGACTATCAACCACGTAAAGGTGGAAACCATCACGGCATCTTGTCGTCCTCAGGTGGAATGGGGATGGTGGAATTACATATACTATGCAATTCCTGTGCACACTCTGCAAAGTGTAACCTATAAAACACTGAGAGACAAGCTACTTTTAGTCGATGGTCTAAACTGAGCATTCTTGTATCCCACAGTGCTTCATCAGCGACAAACCGACGAGCACGACACTCAATAGAGTCAAGAGCGGCTAGCTGTCATTTGGCTGATCCAAGTAACATTTATTCTTGGTTTCATTTAAATCGTTCCACTCTATCACAAGTTATTGTAAATTTAATGGCTACGCGAGTTAAGTACGAGAAAAATGTAGATCAGTAAATGGATTTATTATATTCGAAAGATATTATTAAGTGGAACCTATTTACATTAGATTCCACGCGGATATAGTCGCGGCTACAGCTAATTATATATAATTGCTCATAGACTATATACTGTACGAACTCCCGTAGCATAAATGCTTAATTATACATTTATACATTTTGGTGTACTACTAGAGACCACAGATAACGCTGCCGTGGTCTGGGGGTTTATATCGCTCCCGCAAACCAGACTAGACCCCCCTCGGTAACGGCTCAAACCTAGGTCTGTTCCCTCGGCGTGGAGCCCTTGAATACGCTGCTCGCGCGATACAGTGACACTACATCTTACATCACTGCGACAACATTACACATATCACCTCCACACACGTGCAAGCATACATGCTTACACATGATTGTGGAAGGTTTTTATTTTTCCCTTATCAAACTGAAATAGTTTAGAAAAAATATCCAACACAAAATACATATAAGAGTTGTCGAGTTATGTATGGTCGAGGTAGGTATATATGGTACACATATATGTTTCAATAACTCATATAAGTATGAATATGTAGTTTAGCTTAGGTTAGCTCAGATAGGTCGCGAATTACATGTATCAGGCAATAGCCCAATCCGAGGTATGCCATGCACCCTTGAGCTAGTTGCCCAAATAAAATCGGCTGAGTGCCGCAAGCGCTCACCTTAGTAGTCCGGTGAAGCTGTTAAGACCTTGCTAGGTCAATAGCGTAATCAGTACGAAAAAAAAGTGTACTACTAGAGCCAGAGAGGCACTTATACATACATACGTTTAAAGCGTAACGCAAATTTTTCTCCACCATACCATAAGAACTTTCACTTCAATAATTATAAAGATAGCATCCAAGAAAATGCTTTATCCAAAATGCATCAGACAAACAATATCGTCAAAATATGAAGGCAATACAAAAGATTTCCTACAACTACGGAGAAACCGTTTCTATTCTTCGACAGTGGCTGAACGGAGGAGAATAAAAATCAAACAAATTTAATACGGTAACTCTTCATACGAATGTAGACTCTAAAGTATTCAAAATTAAAGTCCAGAATCGTATGATGCTAGATACACCTGCCAATACACGTGAGTTTCAGCAATTTGTTACAGGATATACGACGGTCTATTTCGACAAGCACAGAACGAGAATTTTAAACGATATGTACAGTTGCCATTTTGTTTGTATCACTTTTATAAGGAAACTGAGTTGTAAGCGAAAGTTAAGAATGAAATCGTCTGTTTTTGTAAAACAATCTCAAATGTTATGTACCTTTCTGTAAGTATATGTTAATATAAAAAAGTAGCTGTTCCTGAGGCTTAGTCCTCGTGGAACTTAATGCAAGAAATAGTCTTTCGTTTACTGTGTCTTAGAGATATTATTTATACATTATATAATATCCTGTTATTATAAGAGATTGCATTGTATTTACTTTTTTTTTTTATTATATCAAAGGAGGCAAACGAACTGGTGGGTCACGTGATGTTAAGTGATCACCACCGTCCATAGACACTAGCGACATCAGGGACGTCGCAAGTGCGTTGCCAGCCTGTATATGGGAGAAGGGGGAGGGGAAGGAAAGGGAAAGAAGGAAAGAGGAAGGGAGGTGGGCCTCCGGCTCTCTCACTGACCGAACGAAACACAACAATGCAAGCACTGTTATTTCACGTCGGTTATCTGTGAGAGGGGTGGTACTACCCCGGAGCAGCTGACCCATTCATGCTGAAATCAAAAATAGCTTCAGCGGGGCTCTACCACCTTACTTACCACTCTTTTCTCATACTCGAGTCATCATTCACATTACAATAACTTTTGATAGAGTGAACCGATTTTATTGAAAAGAAAGAAAGTTAAAAGAGTTACTCGAGGATATGCTTTATGATTTCTTGTATTAAGATTCTATCGTGAACGTAGTATTTTAGCAGTGATGCGTGTCCAAACAAACAGACAAACATATATATAAACAGACATCTCCAAAAATGATTGAAATGTAAATATAATATAATACCACGGGAAATAATAGCACGGAGTATGGATTCTGACTTACCACAAATACAACACACAAGACGGCCACCATTTTGTTAATTCATTGAAATGATCGCACAAAACTTGTAGCATCATTACCTACTCGAATATAGCGGTAATCACCTACTAGGAGATTAGTTAGCAAAATAAAACAAATATTTTTTTTAATACAATTTGAAAAGTTAACGACTAACAATTTTCAAGAATAAATTTAAAGTTCGTTGCAATTGATACTCGAATGTTTACAAAGAGTATTTTTTAGTTGGCCGAGCGCATTATCTTTATGGGTACCACCTGCCATTGGCAACAGATGGAACTCCCCGGGGCTAAGTAGATTCTTACTGTGTTGCAGTAAAAGGGGTAACGAGAGAGATCTTTTAAATGCGTTTTTATCTTTGCGATGACGTGGCTTGTTCGGTCGCTCGCATCTAATGTAGAGAGGTCGTTGGAACTTGGACTTGAGTGACAGAAGACATCTGAATGTAGTCTTTCTATGAGCATAACTGAAACCAGTATTTACACTTGACAAAGAACATTTTTAAATGACAAAATCTTCTCAGTTATTTTTTTTAATAATTGATAGGTTTTAGCGCTTGTCCAATATTTCATTTAATGTTGAGTGACGTTTTCGACTAAGGTCATAAGCACTCTAAAAGGAAATATATGTAACCTAATGTTGATGTCAAATGTGATACCTTTCGTTACAAAAAAGTCGGGGCACTCACAAGGACTGCCGACGGAACTGAAAACTCAGAACAATTAAATAAATCTGTTCTCTTTTGAACATTCACAATTTTATTGAAGTTATTGACATATACGCAGTTTCCTTATGTACTGTGACTCGAGGAAATAATCTATATTTAATACTGTGAAAAGTTAAATTTTGTGAGTTCGTGACGTTGTCGGGGGTAATCTTAGGTCCGATTTGAAAATTTTTTTCAGTGTTATATAATTCATTTATCGAGGAAACTTATAGATAATCACGCTAGAAGCAATAGGAGCGAAGCACTAATGAAGAATGTTTCGAAATCGGGTTTTATTTCTCTTGAGAGCTTCCGCTGCGTGTTAAACTTAGCCCAAGGTAAGTTGTTCAAGCGGACGAAATCACGGGCAGAAGCTAGTTATATATATATTTACAAACTCTATTAATCAATCAAACATATGCTGCAAAATATCAATATGACGTGTACGCAAGCCCCTATACTACGCATCGCTAGGCTGACACAAGCAGCGCAAGCACAATACGGCTGGTCACGCTTACGTAGCATATCATGACTCGAAATTATAAACATATCTTCAGTCAAAAATACCGCACAACACGCCTAACAAAAATTTCATTTTAGAAATTTATATGCGTGTTTTTTACACTTTCAGTATTTAATAAAATGACTGATTCCAATTATACATTTTCTTGCCCTTAACTAGAATTTCGATGATAAACAAAGCGTACAAATTAGCTCCAGTAAACTACGCTCATGTAATAAAACAAGAGAGATTTTTTTTTATTATTGTGTATCTCAAGGCTCAAATCTTTATGAGTCTATTTGTGATGAGTTGAATGAGATTTGAAAATCCATTTTGCATTTTATAACCTACTAGCTGTACACGCAGCTCCGCACGCGTTATTTTTAAATTGTATTAAAGAATTATAAAGTTGTGGGACTTTGTACAGTTATAGAAATGCTCTTTAAAAACAATTGTAAGTACAAAACGCACGCCGCTTACAGTAATATTTAATGTATACATTATATATATATACTAACAGTGTGCCAAATGAGGTTTGTCATCAGCAGCGTCTTTGGAACCTTACCCCACCATAAAATATACATACAAATAAACGCTTTTCTTTCCACAAGAAATTGTATAGAGCACTTTACATAATACATTTATGGTTTAAGATCTTATTAGAAAGACCTCGTCTATCTCCAAAGTTACTAATAATTATAATGACGAATTGTAATCAATAGGTTGATAATTATGTCTGTATTTGAAAATAAAGCATGAGCTGAAATCTAGCTAAATTTCATACAGACAAAGTCGCGGTTAACAGCTATTCTAAAATAGAATAACCTCAATTACTTTTTATAAGGTTCGCTGTCTACCAGTGAAAGTCTCGTGACCACCTAGTATAAACTAAAATTGCTTGAATTACTTTTTATAAAGTCAGCTATTGGCTAATGAAAGTTTTGTGAAGATCGATCTAACCGTTTTGGAGATAGTACTGCGGGTGAAGCCACGGTTAACAGCTAGTATATATTAAAATTACGTGGATTACTGTTTATAAAGTCAGCTATCGGCTAATGAAAATTTTGTGAAAATCGATCTAACTGTTTTGGAGATAGTACTGCGGGTGAAGTTACGGTTAACAGCCAGTATAAATTAAAATTGGTCGAATTACTTTTTATAAAGTCAACTATTGGCCAATGAACGTTTTATAAAGATGGATCTAACCGTTTTGGAGATAGTACTGCGGGTGAAGCCACGGTTAACAGCTAGTATATATTAAAATTACTTGAATTACTTTTTATAAAATCAGCTATTTACTAATAAAGTTTCTTGAATATCAATCAAACCGTTTTAGAGATGATACTGCGGGCAAAGCCACGGTTAACAGCTAGTCTAAATTAAAATACATTAAAGTACTTTTAATGATATCTGCTATCTGTTGGTGAAAGTTTTGTGAAAATCGGTCCATCCGTTTTGGAGATAGCATTGTAGAGGAAGCCGCAGTTAAAACTTAGTCTAATTTAGAGTAGCCTATGTCACCCGCTGTAATTTCAGCTATCTGCCAATGAAATTCCCGTCAAAATCGATCCAGCCGTTTCGGAGATTACCCGGAACAAACAGACAGACAGACAGGCCGACAAAAATTTTAAAAATTGCATTTTTGTTATCAGAAGCGTGTATACTTTCATACCCAATCGGTCATTTTTTTTTTATTTTGCTGTTATATACAGACACTTCATTTTTATTATATGTATAGATTAGCAACAGCCCGTGACTTTGTTTAATACCTATATTTTATTATATCATACTATATATACATTGTACAAAATCGTCGTGCAATACTGAAATAGAACTGAGATGGCAGGGTATTTTTATACTTACCGGATACCAGTCTTATATTAACCAATTAAAAAATATCTCTATAAAATATACTCTATATATTATATTGTGATGTATCCTTACTCTTTTATTAATATTATAAATGGAAATATAAGTTGTTAGTTACGCTTTCACATCTGAATTACTCTACAGATAATTATAAAATTTCATTATATATTAATGAAATTTTTCGTACACATTTTCAGGACCGTACAGAACAGGAATCAACTTATCATCTAGAAAAGATGTTCTATTCTTAAAGGATACACTAACGCAAGCAAAATCCGAGAGCAAAAGCTAGTATGCTACATTAGGTTCATCACAATGCAACCAGTAGTTTTTGCATGAGAGAATAACAATCAAATTCAACGTCACTGATTTTGTCGTCAATAAGAGTAATAGTTTTTATTTAGATTTATTAAATAATTGAAGTAGTTATTTAAGTGTATAATACACTAAGAAAATCGTTAAATATAGGAACATGTATCGCGAATAGATTGAATTCATCTGTTGCGTGCCGCAAATGCGGTCGGTGCGGCAGACAGTTGCTACACCTACCCAAACTCTATTAAATTTACCGCATTGACAATTACAATATAACGAGTTTTTGGTGGGATCTTAGTCTGTCATGTAGTGGATAATATATTTTATTCATAATATTATATTATTTGACTCTACATTGGTGATGTCTTACGTTTTTTTTTATGTCATATTGGAGGCAAACGAATAGGTGGGTCGCCTGATGTTAAGCGATCACCGCCGTCCAAGACACAAGCAACACCAGTGGAGCTGCAAGTGCGTTGCCAGCCTGTGTTTTGGGGGAAATGGGGGAAAGGGGATGGGGAGAGAAGAGGGGAGAGGAAGGGAGATGGGCTTCCGGCGCTCTCAGTGACCGAACGAAACGCAACAATGCAAGCACTTTTACTTCACGTCGGTTTTCTGTGAGAGGGTGGTACTACCCCGAGCAAGCCAACCCATTCGTGCTGAAACCAATAATAGTTTCAGCGTGGCTCTTTTTTTATTTAGTTCGGTCATTATGCGAAAGCCATAAAAACTCCCTGAAATGTCCTAACAATGGAGTCACCATCTTTTTAGAACGTTAACACTTTTTAGAACATTAACTCTAGTCACCTAGAATATTCTTACCTACTCGATAATGGCAGTAATAATCTAGGGGATTAGTTGCAAAAAAAAGTCATTTACTTTCAAAAACAGACTAATTAAAATTACCAATCGCTATCATCGGTCTTTTTTTAAGACTCTCCGGCAGCCGGAAATTGAAAAATAGCTGTTTTTAATACTTCCCTCTAGCGCGAGAGAAGTGTCAAAGCCGGTAACTAAAATACATTTTTTTAAATACGAGCAAGATAGAGTGATTAAATTGTACGTGACAGCGATCACATCGCAATCCTAAAACGACGGTGAACACGTAGAGATATAATATATCGACAGTCGCCGCTGTCGAGTCTGCCTGCAAGTCTCATCGGAGTCAAATATGTACTAGCCAAATTCGTTTTTTTTTGCGAACTGACAGGCCTTCAAAACTTCACTGGGCTTTTTAAGCGAACTCTTAGCGCTTAGACTGAATTGAACTAAATTCAAGCCTAACTAAATTCGCCAGAGTAAGCAAACCTCGATTTGTCTGGCCTTGAATACAACGTGATTTTGGACGCCTTGTAGCATCCTTATATACCACAGAATAAATGCAAATCTCTGGCAGACTATTTTGACAACCCCATTGTTTCTCGTTCCCACGGTTTATAAATCGTCCACTTATTTATATCAGTGGGTTCACATACAAAATAAGAAAGTCCCTATGAACATCACAATTACCACCAGTTCGGAAAATAGCCCAATTATCGAAAAGAACCGGCAAGAAACTCATCTGAGTTTATCCTTTTAACTTACATATTTTTATAAAACATTAAAATTACAATCGTTTAGATATCAAAGCCTGTTTGACCTGTTGTTTACAGAATAACACAGAACAGTTATAGCGAGAATTTGAAACGGTAAAAAAAATGTCAAAAAAAGGATGGAATACAACAGAAAGATCGATTTACAAAGAAAAGAAAACAAAGTGAATGAACGAATAATCGTAAATGCTCGTCGAAATAAACAGCCCTGTATTCTCATCTCGAACCTAGCACCATATGTTTCTAATTTTCGTCGTTCGTACAAATGCTTCGGTAACATGTGTCAAACATTTCTTATGGTTTATACTTCAGTTGAATTGAATGTATGAATTTAAGATGTTAGTGTTAAAGTAACGGATGTATCGACGGCTCAATTACATATTTAAGATCTGTTCGTAATGTTGTCTGTCTATAACTGTCGAAGTCATGTTATCACAACTAGCTAGTTGACCTATTACTTGACTGTTGAGTGTATAAAGCTGTGTACACTCTAAACTAGATCTGAAATAATTAGAGTTTTAAACGTAATCGATATACCGACGGCATAAGGGTATCGATAATTCAACTCGAAATATTTTAGTATCCTAATATTAAAAATGCGAAAATTTGTTTCTTTACTGAACCGATCATCATAAACTTTAACGTACAAGTTCTCAGGGCTATAGAAAAGGATACATCTTTCATCCAAGCAAATGTATTCTGCCGAAGGGTACATTAAAGCGAATGATATCGTGAAAAAAAGATAGCCTTTTAATAAACTGAAATAAATTGATCGAATTCTATACAACAGGTTTTACGTAAGGAGCGTACAACAGAACTCTATTAATTACATATCCATAATGCAATAATTTGTACAATGCCGGTATTACGTGAAGACTTCTAAAAAAAACATTCTGTCAGCACCCATGTAAGCACTATAGATAGAGGTCTTATTTTTGCATAAGATCTGATCAGAGCCTTCTCTTATTTAACGAATAATTTTCAAGTTTGACATCATTTTCTATGCTTAATACATTTCTATACCAAGAAGCGCCAAACGTAGAAGGAAGAATCTAAAAAAATGACGTCACAGTTGTCAAACTAACTTACAAATTTCGATAAATTCATATAAATAATCAAGAAATAGATATATAGCATTAGATTACAAAGATCGTTAAAGCTCACGTAAAATGTCGTGTAACTTGCGTGATACCTAGCATAAAGTTTGTACATTAATTACTCCACTCCTAAGGTCCATAGCGTAATTTTTTACTTCATGTTGTTCACCAATAAATAGACTATAAAACTCAAGAAGAATTTTTCAAATCCGACTGGTATATCCAGAGTTAGACGCGTTCAAACAATCTCCTCAGCTCTATAATATTAGCTCGGTATACCGACACCAGATCGATATTCAAATAGTAAGCACACGTGAACTGACATTAAATCAACAGTGCAGTACTTAGTAAGAACATAGTCGTCTATCGGTGCCATTAAAGAGGCCATATAAAAGAAAGTGTGGTTTTAAAACACGGTCTAAGTGGGAACCATTTTGTTGGTCGTAAAACCTAACGATCTCGCGGCAAGTCCTGTACAGGGTTGCTTCTAGTAGACCGTAGTATATAATGTACTATAAATTATTACATACGTTTGGATTGCGGTAATATGGACATGAGTATATTATATTTTTATTATTTACTAGCTGTGCCCGCAGACTACGTTCGCGTGGAACGTAATGTAAAAAAACTGTAATTAATACAAGCATTTGAATGTATTAAGTCGATTTATTTATCTATTTTTCTCCCGTACTTAAGTCGCGACGTCATTAAAATTACAGTAACTTTTGATAAAGCGAATCGATTTTAATTAAACTAAGACTAAATGTTACTGGAGGATATTTTTTAAGATTCTTACAGATATTTTTATCGTGAACACAGCACTTTAGCAGTGCTGCGTGTTCAAACAAACAGAGAGAAAGATATTTCTAGAATTGATTAAAATGTTTTATTACTTATTACAAGACGCAACAATTTTTTTCACAAAAATCTAGAGAATACAGACATTAGAGTTACATCGTAGGTGTACATCGATCCGGTAGTTGCCCTTAGTAAGCCAGTCTCCCTCTAGGTTCAGCTTGTTTCCCCGACGGCCGTATACCATCAGTGCGGCGTTGAACCGAACACCGTGCAGCACATTCTTTCCGAGTGATGATCTCTCGCTGTCGAGCGTCGTAAAAGCTATGTTCGGCAGCGGGGATGTATGGAACGCAATGACCTCCTTCTGCGAGATGACTTCCGTGAGGACGATCCTCTAAGCGGCCATCTCCGCCAACGGAGGACAGGCAGAAGGAGGCGGCAGTTTGACCGTCTCCTCCCACCACCGTAGCCGAACCTAGGGAAGGTGGGTCGGGTGACATCTTCCCATTGCACAGGTCCGGCGGACAAAGGAGACGGCCGGTGTATACCCGGTTGTCTTCTAACAAGACGGGGCCCGACGGCAGCGCTTCTGCTGCTGGGCCAACCGCTGGGGCAGCACGATGAAATCTATAGAGATCTCGTGCCGCCCCAGCTATTGCGGAAGATGTACAGTGTGGGATTTTAGTCCGTACGAGTCGGACATAACCCACTCTCTAGCCTGGGAGGGTGGGTATCCATAAAAGATTTCTACACGTTGAAAAAAAAGGTTCAGCTTGTTTACCATTCTATATCACATCGTTATATAGAATATATCAAGCATTGCGTTCAAACACTAAAACCTATAAATTATAAATATATATACCTAGGCATAGTCAGAGAAGGCTATGATAAAGAACATCATATGAATCGGTTCGGTAGTATTCAAGTTATATGCCCATAAACAGACAGACAGATCTTGCCTTTGTATATAAATATGACATGTACGTAACATCTTTGAATTCCCTTTCTCGGCTTTAGTGTCCGGAGACCTTATTCGAACCCTTCAATCCCCATATCATAATTTATTCATTCCTGCATTTCCTAACACCAGATATTACATATTATTAACAATAATCCGGGCCTTCCTTCATGTTAAATTACAATACAAGCATTAAAAAAAACATTCTGACACCACCTAATGACGAGTTACATGACAAATTCCTTTACCAAGCAAAACACGAAATTTACCAACCTACTTACGTACATCCACTTTTCTGCATATATGACTCACAAATAAATGCTTTACGTAAACATTCAACCCTATTTTAAAAGCGAGTGGGTAAAACTCCAATATAAAAGTAACATAAAATAACCCGACGCGATATATCAAAAGTATATTCACGTTTAATAATTCATACTTCATTAACCATATCAAACTGAATTAATAAATATCATAACATAAAATATACAGCACGAGAAAGCACTAAAATATATATGTCTGACGTAAAAAAATAATGTACGCATTTATTATATGAAAATCTGCATTGCAGGTTTTTGTACTATACACGAATTCTGAGAATAACATCCCATGGCAATGACTTCTGTATTACAATAGACGTGCTGTGCCGTAAAGACGGCAATTATTTAGCCCTTAAATGCAAGTTCATGTTACAGCCCGACTGGGTCGCAACCACCATGTATATGGCGAAAAAGCCCATCATAGTGACTCGCTTCTGCGTGTCGCGTTTCGGGATCAGCTTGTGCAAATGCAGTACCGGGTGACTTTCGTCATTATGGCCGTCCTGACGGCGGCGACCGGTGTTGGATAATCTGTCTATCGGTGGTTGCCGATGTTTCTGGATTGTACTATGCTTAACATCATGCATAGTGCAGTCACTTTGTTGTGCTTCAATAAAAAAAAAATGTTTCTTTTTACTTTTCACAGAAAATAACAGTTCACATAATTTGGAAAGATAATAAAAAAAGACACGAATAGAACGTTCGATACAGTACGTTTTTAAGTGTTAAGCTACAAATATACCTCTATGTTCAATTAATGCCAACTCTCCATACAGTTTTTTCCGGAGCCCGACACAGTGACTTCTATACTTAATAATAAGGGCAATTCAACCAAAAAAATCATTCATCATGATATCTACAATTCACCAAGACTTTGTGATGAGCTTCACATCATATAAATGTAACGCTGCCACTAGAAACCCATCAACAAAACACCCTCGGACTGCCAAAATGATATTCGTATTATAATACCACCGTTTTTTAGTTCAATAGTACAAAGCTTTGTTACATAGCGATGATGGTTTGCTAAAATTACATAAATATAAAATAATGAAATTCTTGTTGACGTATAGTTATCTCGAGACACAATAATGGTAATCATAGAATGTCACGTTGTAGGTAGAAGGCACTGATAACAATTTACGATGCTGCTATACGATACTGAGAAGGAATACCAACAAAAACGATTATGATAATCACGTGATATAGCGCTCAGATATGTCATCTCCATACTATCACGTGATATAGCGCTCAAATATGTCATCCCCATACATTTTTCCGTTTTCTATTTGCGTTAGTGATTGTCGATAAGCAACTTGGTTAGGCCCCCTGATTACTTGCATTAGCGATATCGCGCTATGCTAGTGAGCAATATGGCAGCATGGCGCTTGTATTGACACGATTTGTTTTTCATAAACGAAGTCTTGTATTGTATTAACGTTATACTGAAATATTATTCGAGTCATAAATATAACCCTTTTATAACTGTATGTAATCAAACGAATTAATCTCATGAAATCTTAGATATAGCTCACTCAGTTTTTGGCGGGATCTTAATCTGTCAGATAGTGAATTTTGTAATTTATTCATAATCCTGTGTTATTTTACTATATATTTTGTAGTATTCGTGATATTCTACGTAATATAGTTCAGTTATTGTGCACAAGTGAAGTGGATGGGAAATAATACCACGGAACATGAATTATGAGATGTCACAAAAACCCTTTGGAAAGTTTTAACAAGTGCGCCGCCATCTTGTTAGAGCAATGAAGTCATTACAAAACACTTGTTATATTATTACTTACTTGACAAAGGCAAAAATAATATAGATAATTAATTCTCAAAACAAAAAAAATGGCTCACTTATAGACAAACAAAAAACGGTGCGCTAGGACAAATGGTAACCATAACATGTTATCGCCTCTATATCATATACGCTGTCATTAGCAATATAGGCGTAACCGATACCATAATTTCTGTGCTTAAATGTTTAGTATTTTACTTAACACTCCCGATGCCAAATAACTAATTATAAATGTGAATGTAAATTTGTTTATTTAAGACGCTATTAAGTCTTCACTGCTCAATTGTTCATCATTATCATTATTCATACATGTTTATTAGAGGTACAGAAAAGGAAATACATTACAGATAGTAAAAAGCGCTGTTTTAGAAGGATAGATTAAATGTATATTATCTTGGCCGAAGCCGCGCACAGACGTTAGTTCATAATAAAAAGAATTCATGTACATGCCCAGATTAATACATTTCTTGTATTATTTTCAATTTCTAACCCCGTATATTGTACAAGAGAGAACTCATCAATTTTTGATGGAAACTGTAGCGGGTGAATAATTCATTCGGCCCGGGAGATGCGAGTCGGAATCAGTCCGATGTCCGGTAAATTATTTAATATTCCGCGGTCCGACGCGATGTTAATCCGTTCCATCGCGGTACGAGCTTCGGTCATTCGTTGCGCGTACTCTCATTAATTATGCAGCGTATTTGTTATTTTTCTGTTGTACTGAGATTTAATATTGTTGTTTTTTTTTCTTTCTGCGTATTTACTTTAACGGATTAAAAATGTATGAAATACGTCATTAACAAAATATTATTTACTCAGCGTACTGGTTAGTTTTTAACTACACAGTAATTTAATATATTTAATTGGGTTAATAAAGGATTCACTCAAGAAGGACGTCTAAAAGATTTATTCAATATTAATGTACAAAAAATCTTATCAGTAACGTGCACGAATATCACAAATAGAAAAGAAGCGCAAATTAATGAAATGCAAAATAGAAAACGAATAATTTAGTAACTGCAAAAAGAGACAACGTATTTCACGTAATATTAATTATATGTTATTTCATTCTTACTTAATGAAGTTCATTAAAATAAAGTTAAAAGCACTTTCCTTACTGAAGTCACTACGCCAAACAAATAATTATTTACATAGCGTATATAATTAACATCACGTACTTAACTTGTTAGTGTGCAAGTGTTTCGTAGAAATTAGGCTTTAACATACGCGAAAGAAAATGGAACATTTGCTATTAGTGCTAAAGTGAAACCGTTTACGGTAACATTAATTAAGAACGTGACTCCGTTATACGGTACGCTTTTCTTTAATTATCACTTAATTAATTAGAACGAAGAACCTCAATACATCAGTTTTTTTATAGAATAGTTTTATATAAAACTTTTACTGGAAGATGGAGAATTTTTCAGTACATCATCATTACGCTTTTCCATGGAAGTTAAGTAGTACTGATATAATTTGAAAAAAAAAACAAAATAAAATCAATAAAAAGAATAAGAGAGAGAGAGAGAGAGAGAGAGAGAGAGAGGATAAGTAATGACGTTAGAGTTACTATGATAAAAACACAGTATGTAATTTAACCAGACAAAACGCTTCGTTTTTGTGGACCAACATAACTATATCCACGATGTCGGAGTTACTGCTCGGAGTAGCAGTAAATAAAACTAAAAAGTATTATGATATACATTGGAGTAGGCTAAATAAAGCATTTTTTTTTAATTGAGACTGCTTATAATTTAAACTTCTATGCAATTCTGATCTGCAGACGGTTTGTGTAATGAAAAACAGTGGAGTGAAACACTGTGTTGGGTAGAGTGACAGCAGTCTCTCGTATAAAAAAATATGACAACATGCAGTGTACGTAACCGTAACGTAACGTAACATAATCACTTTAATAATAATAAAATAAAATGAATTTAATAAATAATGACCACTAACTAATTTTACAAAATAGACATTTTTTTATGTCATATACCTCCTATATGACCTAAACGAACATGCGGGTCACCTGTTGTTAAGCGATCACCGCCGTCCATAGACACTAGCAACCCCAGAGAAGTCGCAAGTGCGTTGCCAGCCTGTGTTTGTGGGAATGGAGAGAAAAGGGGAGGGGTAGGAAGAGGAGAAGGGAGGGGAGGGGAGATGGGTCTCCGGCGCTCTCACTGACCGAACGAAACGCAACAATGTAAGCACTGTTACTTCACGTCGGTTTTCTGTGAGAGGGTGGTGCTAACCCGGACGAGCCGACCCATTCAGGCTGAAACCAATAATAGCTTCAGCGTGGCTCTACCACTAGTAACATCCAAATTTTTAATAACAATGTATTTATTATGGAATTGAGACTATTATTATTATTAATAAAGTACCTGGGCAACCGAGCCTAGCTCGGGTCTTTAAAAAACATTTTTGAAATAAAATAAACTGTTTGATTTGCCTTATAAAATTAACATTGTTTTACAAAAAAAAATATCTCTTCTGCTGTCACTCGGATTTGAACTGGGGTTAGACGGATTTTCCAAGCAACCGATTTCCATCTGAGCTATTTTTGTTTTGACAGCGACGGCGAAATTTACCTTTATATTCTAGTTATATTTTTTCATTGCCTGAAAATTCAGTTAAAAAAGATTTTTATGAATAAATTCTAGCTAGATTTTTGTAGGTGGTAGAGCCCGGCTGAAGTTATTTTTGGTTTCAGCATGAATGGGTCGGCTCCTCCGGGGTAGTACCACCCCTCTCACAGATAACCGACGTGAAATAACAGTGCTTGCATTGTTGTGTTTCGTTCGGTCAGTGAGAGAGCCGGAGGTCCACGTCCCTTCCTCTTTCCTTCTTTCCCTTTCCTTCTCCTCCCCCTTCTCCCATGTACAGGCTGGCAACGCACTTGCGACGTCCCTGATGTCGCTAGTGTCTATGGACGGTGGTGATCACTTAACATCACGTGACCCACCAGTTCGTTTGCCTCCTTTGATATAAAAAAAAAGATCGATTTATCGTCCCCGAAACTACTTACATACTAAGTTTCACGGAAATAGATGACGCCGTTCCCAAGATTCTGAATATATACAAATATACAAGAATGGCTCGTTTAAAGGTATTAAGATTATGAATAACATTATTTTTTTTATTTCTCATATTGAAATAGAGAGAAAAAACTTAAAAAGTTTCCCTTTCATTATTTTTAATTTGTTATTCTCGATATTTCGTTATATCATATTAATTTTAAAATGATCAGAATTGACTTATACCTTTTTTTCACAATTACTAGAATCCTGAGGTAATGTCACACGTGTGTTTAAAGGCATTAACGAATACACGATAATCTACTACGGCGTATTGTGACCCGCATATTTCGCGGAAGCTATTTATGGCCGAAATTCCGACATACAACATTACGCCATGGTAAGTATAAAAGGGATTAGTCAGCGCGGAAAATTGGTTCATTTAATTTCTTATTACCGAAAGCTTATCGAGAGAATTGGTAACGCTTATAATCAGGAATAGAATGGAGCTTTGCAGAACTAAATATAATTAAAGTAACAAACCTTTTCCTATGTTTAGGTGATCTTGTTACACTAAACTGAACCCGTGTAATGCAAATGTCTATAGTGCTGTTGGAGATGGAAGTCTTTTGTTTGGATATTTGACAACTAGGCTTATAGCGAAATTGGTAACGAATATTTGCTTAACTGAGAGAATCGAAAGCAGAAACAAAAATTGTGAATCAGTTTAAAATGAATAAAAAAGTAAAAAAACTTTAAACAACATAAATAATAGGTCTCATCATCAAATCAGCCTGTAAGAGACCCATTGCATGTTCATAGGCGTCCTCCTGAAGAAAGGTGTGGGCGTAATCAACACGTCAGCTTGTGATGTATTGACGATTTTAAGCCGACAAATCCGCTGGTTTACTTATTCTCGTTTTTTTTTTATTGTAGCACGGCAAAATGACTACACTGTGTGGAGACGCAAGCGCCGAATACCGGCGGGTATTCGTCGTCACAATGACGAGGGAAAAATAGTGACGGGAAGGAAGCGGGAAGTCGTGCACTGACCTGTTGGTTTCTCCTGCAGCGTATTCTCCAACCACGACCGCCTACAGCCGCCCAGAGCACCTCCAGCAGCACACTGCGATACACCATCACTAGGATCACTACAAAGTCTGGTATCCGATACTATCGTCTCCATTGTGCGGGTGTGGGAAGCGAATTATTATAGGTTTTCACCTATAACGGCGCGAAAGTATCTCCTAAATTCCTCAATGAAATAAGGAGCACTGGAAGCGAACCGAAGAAGTGAAAATATGTAGGTTACGTCAGCGCGATATACGTTGCGAGAAAAAGAAAGGTATGGTGACGACCGATTGTGCACAACTGGAAAAGGGGTGGGATGTTTGGAGTGTTGCGAGGTATACTAGATGGCGTTACCACTATCCCTGATGGTAAGCAACGTTCAATCCAAAAACAATAGCGACCACCGAGTGACTCACTATCCATCGCCGGCCTGCAAAAAGCTGGATATGCACAGGTTGATCCCGAAACGCGACGCGCAGGAGCGAATCACTATTACGGGCTTTTTCGCCACATACATGGTGGTTGCGACCCAGTCAAGCTGTAAAACCCTACTTCCCCGCTTTCTCCATTGCCTCGTTGGTTATTCAGTAGGGTGCACCACGTGCAGGTGAGGTTGGCTTGGGTGTCTCAAGTTTTATGATGTTATTCGGCACCCCTTACACCCCAAATATGTTCAGGTTCCCTCACTCTAACTACAGGTAAGTGTAAGCCAATTCCAGTAATAGGTATTTTAATATTTTATAGACCAGGAGTGCTCAAATTTGAATTGCCGGCGATCCACCTCAATACTGTTAGACTACGATTGATCGACTCTAGAAGGCTGCAAGTATGTGTGATGCAGTATTATCATCTAAGTAGATTTAAGTACCTCCCAATATAAACGATAGAAGAAAGTGATGGGTTTATTCTGGCCTAATTGTGAACCGAATAAGTTTTAGTTTTCTATTCATTTCATTTTGTTATATTACCAGTATTTTCTTTTACTAAAACAAAATCTGTGTATAGTTAGTTCTATATCGGAAAATTATCCTCGAAATAGAGTTAAATAGCACTCGCGATCGACCGCAATTTTTCATAGTATATTTTAATATCTATGAAAATATTTGCAATGTTTGAAACGATAATCGTGGGACGCGTCCAATATCTAATATATAAAAATCTCATGTCACGGTGTTTATCTTTTAACTCCCCGGAAACAGAACGGAACTCCTCTGGACCGATTTTTATGAAGATTTAAATGTATATTTGGTAGGTATGAGAATAGGTCGTAAGGTATTTTATACCTTTA
The DNA here is from genome assembly GCA_014332785.1 of Antheraea mylitta. Taxonomy (NCBI): domain Eukaryota; kingdom Metazoa; phylum Arthropoda; class Insecta; order Lepidoptera; family Saturniidae; genus Antheraea; species Antheraea mylitta. The sequence goes on along the minus strand of JACEII010000141.1, from coordinate 293,093 downwards.
GGTAATTAAAGTGTCCCTCTCCTGATTTTTTTTCAATTTTTTTGTATTTTTATTTATTTGCCATCCAAAATATCTCATCATCATCATTGCCCTTATCCCACTTAAGTAGGGTCGGCACAACATGTTTTCTTTTTCCATTCTCTCCTGTCAGATGTCGTCTCAGTATTCACACCTTTTACAGACATATCATTTTTCACACAATCCATCCATACCTTTTGCGGTCTTCCTCTACACGTATATCCATCCACTATCATACTCAACACTTTTCTAGTTACATGGCTTTCATCTCTTCTCATGACATGCCCATACCATGCTAACCGATTACTCCGCAACTTCTCTGTCACTGGTGCTATTTTCAAACTGCCTCTAATATACTCATTCTTAATCTTATCCATTCTAGTTACACCACACATCCACCTTAACATTCGCATCTCTGCCACATGTAATTTTCTCTCATCCGTCTCTTTCGTAGCCCAGCACTCAGATGCATACAGCATGACCGGTCTTATCATAGTTTTATAAACCTTCCCCTTAAGTTTCAAAGGCATTCGTGGATTACAAGCTACCCCAGACACCTTTCGCCATTTCATCCATCCTACATTTATCCTATTCCTCACGTCCTTATCAATGCCACCGTCGTTTTGTATCAATGAACCGAGATACCGAAAATTGGAGCAGGCTGGTAAGGGTACTCCATTTAAGGCTATAGGAGAAAAACTAGATGTACCACCGAAATCGCAAAACAAATGTTCAGTTTTTGTTCTACTAATTTTCAAACCAACATTCTCCAGTCTTTCTCGCCATTTTTCCAGCCTGCTCTGGACTTCTGCAGCATCTTCTCCGATAAGAACAATATCATCAGCAAACAGCATACACCAAGGTGTCTCCTCCTGTATGTCTGATGTTAACGCATCCATAACAAGAAGGAATAAATAAGGGCTTAAAGCTGAACCCTGGTGCAAACCTACGGCCACATTGAAATTATCGGTAACTCCAGCCGTTGACCTAACGTGCGTTTTGGCATGACTGTACATACAACGAATAAGTTGTATATACTTCTCAGGCACTCTTTTCTTTTTCAGAGCCCACCACAGAACATCACGCGGTACTCGATCATATGCCTTCTCCATATCAACAAATACCATATGTAAATTCTTATGTACTCGTCTGTATTTTTCACACAGTTGCCGAAGTGCGAAAATGGCATCTGTTGTCGCACGTCCAGGCATAAACCCAAATTGATTTTGACTCACTTCAGTCTCATCTCTTATTCGACTCGCTATCACTCTTTCCCAAACCTTCATACTGTGTGACATGAGCTTTATTCCTCGATAATTGTTACAGTTCTGCACATCACCCTTATTCTTAAAAATAGGCACTATTACACTATTGCACCATTCATGTGGGATCGCTTCCTCTAGTAACATCTTATTAAAAAATAACGTCAGCCAAACTCATCCATCTACTTTTAAAACTTCCATACTTCAATAGGTATGCCATCTGGCCCAACCGCTTTTCTGTTTTTCATACCATTCACAGCTCTTCTTACTTCATCCTCAGTTATTTCTTGTACAACGCCTAAATTTCATGGTACGGTCTCTAACTCTCCAGTCCTGTCATTTTCTTCATTCATCAATCTTTCAAAATATTTCTTCCAGCGACTCTTTATGTACTCATCATTCATCAAAACTTTTCCTCCATCATCTTTTATACATTTAACGTGTGTAATATCTCTTGTATTATTTTCTCTTGCTTTTGATAAACGAAACAAATATTTTTGTGTTCGTGAGTCTTGTAGAGATTTGTACAAATCATCTTGAACTTTAGCTCTGGCAATAGCAACTGCTCTTTTTGCATTCCTTTTACATTCTACATACATTATCCAAAATATCTATAAACCCAAATTTTCACCTTCCTAACCCCACCCTCCCATTTTTTAGTCGCGATTTTAATATTTTTGTATGAACAATATCCAAATAATTCAACGGTCGTTCGTATTTTAAACAAAACGAAATTATTGATGTTGCTGAATGACAGATTTCGTTGCGTTCTCTTCACCAAAATTTCTTCCACATATGCGTAAGTCGTTCATAAATCAACTAGGTATGTGGTTGAGTGAGTCTCTGAATTGCTTAGTTTCATAATTGGAAACGTGGGAGTCGCTGTAATCGGGTTATAGGTGTTTTAAGATATTTTGAGTTTGGAAATATAATTGGATCCGGTAGGTAATCGATTTTACGCAGACAAAGTTGAGCGAGTCAGCTAGTATTATTATATGAACTGTAAAAAATAGCTAAAAGAGACCTTACGTATTGGTTCGCATTATTAATAGTTGAAATATCTAATTAATGTACGGATGTCTTTTGGGCACTCCACATTTTTTGTTTCAAGATATTTTCATAAGAAGTAAAAATTGACTTTGAAAATTTTTCATAGATCATTACAAATTGTTATAAGTCTGTTTACCCTTCAAGTGATTTAGAGAATTTATTTTATATTTTTAGTCAGTATTTTTTTCACTTTTCCACATCTTCTCTAATCATTCAGTTTTGAGCTTCATTGTTCGAAGTTTCAAGTCCGCAGCTCATTGGAAAGTTAATATAAAATCAACTAAAAATGCACAACAAGTAGAAACCTATTTAATAAAAACGTGTTTTAGAATAATACTCGGTTTATACATTCTAAATTAATCTAGAATACTCGAGATGAACTAAAATTTCTCTTTGATAAATCTCTCACAGAAAAACCATATAGAAATAATTATTTGCTAAAGAAACGTCAGCGTATATGAATCAGTGAAGCGTTTTAGATAAAGGTTGTCAAATGCAATAAAGAAAAACATAACTCGGCTTTATATTTTATACTTCTAGTTTTTGTTCGCGATTTCGCCTGTATTAATAAAGATTGGAACCACCCTTGGGAAGAGTATATTATTTGTGTACGAACGGTACCCTAAGTCCTATTCTGTACAACTCGCATGACGAAGTTTTCTCTTCAATTATATTTATAAGATGTTTGTAAAAAAATACGAGCAATGTACTTCTAAAGAAAAACCGGTTGAAAATATTAAAATACTTTGAACTGTATTTAAACACATTTTTAATTTATTAATGTAGTCTTTTACACGTAAAAGCCCAATAATAGTACTAATTGTCAACTTGCTTTTTAATACTACCAAATTATAACATACCTCTGACGCTATTTACAGTGAAATATCATTTTTTCCGTGTAATCGGATTGTATCCGCTATTCTCCTACGACTTTGTTTTAATATTGACGTGCTATTATTTCAGATTATTTTTTAAATATCATTGTTATTTTAGTCGTTTGTATTATGATATATTATCTTTTGTTATTTGTTATTATTTATGTTTTCGTAATTAAACGCAGATTTATTTGAAAAAAAGATGTAGTGGTGTACATGTGTGCACGTAGGTGCTAAGTATATAGCCGTATGTATTAAGTAAGTCAGTAATTAAACGTTTGTCTTAACTATCGGACGTGTCATTTTGAGATCCCACCTACCACGTGACAAAGTATTAGCAACGGCTGTGCGTTTCCTTAAAAAAAAGCATTCAAAACGTTGTCCGCAGCGCCACCTGCCAGGTCCAATTGTGAAGCTAAACCATTCTCGGATCCACTGGAATACGCACACAAAATTTCATCAAAATCGGTGCAGCTGTTTAGGAGGAGTACAGTGACATATACACATACAGAAGAAATTTATGTATACAGAAGATAGATCTTTCTTTTCTTTATTGAACAATATTTTTATTAATTTTATCAAACACGTAGAAGACAGTTGGCTCGAAGATGCATTACCTTACTAGTTTTTGCCTTCATCTTTACTCGCGTTAATGTCCTTTTTTCTGGATGCAAGGTGCCTTATGAATAATCTGACTTCGGCATAACTGTAACGACTGCCGGTGGACTGGTAATCTCTAGGTGGCAACCGTCCTATTGAACTGTACTATGCAATACCATCATTTCGTAAACACCCACCCACCTGCACTGAGTTTCTTGTTTATAATATTAACTAAAAATCGCCCGCGTGTTCTTCTGTGTTTTGACCAGAGTCTCATCGAATGTTATATGATGATACGGTTTCAGATTGTAAACACGCTAAATTTAGAGGACTGGCTCTCAGATGCAGCTGTCTGTACACATAAACAGCTGCCTGGTGACAGATTTATAACTTGAAAGTGGTAGCTACCTAGATAGACTAAAAAAACCCTACAACCATGCTGTGGTTTCGTCATGTTCCATGTTTATCCAAAGCTCCGATTCAGTTGCTAGGATTCGAACCCAAGTTCAGCTACGCGATGTCCGAACACTCTGTCAACTAAGTATCCACCACTTCATTTCAATTTTTATAAAGGAATACATAAGATATTTATCTAATTTCAAAATACTATAATAAAGTATCTTTTAATTCCTATAATACATTAATTGCTACATACCAATGTGCGTATATTTATACTAACCTCTGCCCGCGACTTCGACCGCGTGGAATAGCTAGGACTAACGCTAACACGCAGCGGAAGCTCTCAAAAGTAAAAGACCTCTATTTTTAAACATTCTTTACTGGTGCTTTGCTCCTAATGGTCTTAGCGAGATGATATATAGCCTATAACCTTTCTCGATAAATGAGCTATATAACACTGAAAGATTTTTTTAAATCGAACTAGTAGTTCCTGAGATTACCCTCTACAATGACACAAACTCACTAACTTTACCTCTTTATAATATTACAATAGTATAGATATACGAATCATCTAACAGTCAGTCAGGCATTATTTTATGTATATAGATAGGAGGAGAAGGCAGTCTTGGCGGACTTTCTCCCGCTTTGGTGATTAAAAAACCTTGACAAAGCATATACCTAAACCTTCCTCATTAATGACTTTATTTACTCGTGAAAAGCTCATGAAAATCCGTTCAGTAGTTTTGGAGTTTATCGCGAACAAACATACAGACGTATCATAAGACTCTGTTTTATATGTAGTAATTTAGGCGAACGAGGTCGCAGTTTGTGATTAGTAAAACATAATTTTATATGTAATCCTAAAAATTGCACCAATATTTGTAAAATCATACACACCGACCGCTTTCTGAATGAATGAACCTTAGGTTATTGATTTTCCGGCGCAAGCTCGAAACACTGGAATCGCATTTGTGAACGCAGTCTGCGCTCAAACGAAACGGAAGGGAAGCTCCGGCGCGAGCGTTCACACACGAACTGTTTTATTGAAGCGGACTCGAACTAAACGTATTAGTTGTTCGTAGTACGTAACGACCGCGAACTGCCGTTTTGTTAAGTCGTATTTATCGATACAACTCAAATTATAGTATTTTTCTTTGTATCTTAACATATAGGATTTTTTTTTATTGACATGGGGAAATCCTTTATGAATACGCCACCCTCTCGGGGGAGAGGATGAGTTATATACGACTCGTACGGCTCCCTCCTAATAGGGAGACAGACTGGGCACACACCAGCTGCCTCTTTTCGTGTCTGCCGAACCCGTGCAATGAGGAGATGGCCCCCCCGACCCATCATCTCAGGACCGGCTACGGTGGTGGGAGGAGGCGGGCAAATCGTCGCCTCCTCCCGCCGGCCCTCCGTTGGCGGAAAGAGCCGCTCAGAGGATGATTCGTGGACCCTCTCTGCCGCATCCTTCTGCGAGATGACGTTCTCTTCGCTGTCAAGTATGGCCCAAATTACGCTCGACAGCGACAAATCCAACCCTACCGCCGCTGCCAGAATGGGACAATATATAGGAATCTAGTGTCGTGATGTTTGTCCACGTATAACTCCGAAAGTACTCAACCGATCTCCATGAAAGTTGGCATTTATGTATAACAAACTTCTGTCCGCGACTTCGTCCCTGAAGAATAGTTACTTTGGGCTAACGCAAACACGCTGCGGAAGCTCTCAAAAGGGAAAAAAAACGGTTTTAAGATATTCTTCATAAGTGCTCCGCTCCTATTGGTTTTAGCGTGATGATATATAGCCTTCCTCGATAATAACAAACCCTCCAGCTTTATAATATTAATATAGAATATACCATTATATTGTTATAGAATATAAATGTATTATTACAATTACAATATTAATATATTCGTACATAAGTATATTTCTTAGACTTAAACATTGAACTGTGGGTTTCGAAACTATTATAGCATGGAATTCCTTAAAATCGATTAGGACATGTGTAGCAATTGATAAATTTATCTCAATCCAAGTCTCAATAGGTGCTTAAATATGGTTAAAGATATTTTGAGGAATTTCTTTTTAATAGACTTTTTGAGGTCTGTTTTATTATTCGTTAAAATTTTCTTTATCCGTTAATACTTTTATTGTTATAACTTTATCTTACACTTTGAATGGTGTTCTCTCATAGTTTTCGCCTGTCATAACAACAAGAGGCTCTCTTCAAATCATTCCTAATGTATATATATGTTTTTGCTTCTCTACTTTGGAATTTACACTTGAATAAATTTACTAACAGTGTAACGTTTTGGTTTAGCAATTCGTAGACATTTCTATTGGAAAAAGTTATATAGATTTTTATACGAGTATCGTTTTTAGTTTAGATAGTATTATTTGATTTATTTGATCTTATATATCTTCTATTGTATTGGTATCTTCAAATGTAATATAAAGAATCTCTTTTGTACGAGAAGATTTTATGTTATTTTTATTGTTTAAAATTTTTGACTTAAATAGAAAAAAACGAAAATATTGCACACCGTTATAGGATAGTTGTAATCTACCACAAAAAGACAAGACCAAACATTTATATTTTAACTATGACATAAAGCGATGATAGCTCAGTAGTTAGCATGTGTAGGCCTCATTGGTGGAACTTGGTTCGAATCTTTGCGATAAGGGAAAGCAGTCCGTGAAGAAAAATATAGTGATGGAAACCTGGCGTGGTGGTAGAATTTTTTGTAAGCCTAACTGTCTTAACACAAAATAATAACCGCTTCTCTCTTGAAGAATTCTCGCATAGTTCTATACAATACATATATAACACCATTGCCTCTTTACAATTATTTTGCAGTTTAATACCTTTCATAATAATTTGGACATATTTAGATTAGCCGTTCAACATTGTCAGTCATAATCACTAAACATTACTTAAGATTGTAGTCGAATCCTAAATTTAAATAGAAAAAAGTCGAGACATACATAAGGGATGCCGACAGAAGTGAAAACGAAAGAAAATGAAATAACTTTTTTTTTAATTTTAAATTAATAATAGCCTGAACAATATAAATTTCGTAACATGCAAAATTGAAATTATTAAGTTTAGCATGATTTTCACATCTTGTTGACATTTGGAAGGATAATTATATACATTTTTATACAGTTTATTCAAAAAATATGATAGGCTGCAAAAGCTCTATACAAAGTATCAATATTACATATACGTAGGCCGATGTACTACGCGTTGTCAATCTGACGCAAGCACAATACGTTACGAACATGTCGAGGTCATCGGTGACGCGAACCTATAAGTATCCCTACCTAATAAATCTGATACCTTTAAACGAGCAATTCTTATATATTTTTATATTTCTATACATTCAGGATTTCGGAAACGGCGTCATCTATTTCCGTGAAACTTAGTATGTAGGTCGTTTCGGAGAAGGTAAATCAATCTAGCTAGATTTTATTCATGGAAAACTTTTTAACTGAGTTTTCAGGCAATGAAAAACTATAGCTGGAATATGAAGGCAAATTACGCCGCCGCTGTCAAAACAAAAATAGCTCAGATGGAAATTGGCTGCTCCGAAAATCCGTCTAACCCCAGTTCGAATCCTAGTGACAGCAAAAGATATATATTTTTAATTATTTTTTTTTAATAGAAAATGCTAATTTTGTGATGCAAACCTAACAGTTTATTTTAATTTTAAAATGTTTTTTAAAGAACCGAACTAGGCTCGGTCGTTCAGATACTGTATTTTTAAATCGCTCAACGCGGCTAATGAAGTCTCCACTACAAAAGTTGTACTAGTTAGAAGCAGTCGTCGTCTAATGGAGAATCGATCGTATACAAATCCGACTCGAAAATACACGTCAGTACAGACTGACATACTGCATGTGCTCGCAACGTATCCTTTAACACGTGTCACATGAAGTGATATATTCTACGTTCTGTGACAGGTCTGGCGTGTTGTAATGGTTCGTTTCCATCCAACATTCCATATACAGTATATGACCTTTAATGAATATTGTTTACGGTTTCATTTTGCTTGTATTTTATCAAAATAATGAATTTAAGACTCTAACGGTTTCTCTTTAAATAAAGAATGGAAACAAGAAATTATTGTATATGTGGTCTGGCGTATGCTAATATAAGGGAACCAATTTATTTAAAATTATATTTATGTTTTTTTAGATTGTTTCTAGTTACCTTTTCTTCATGGAACAACTCTTAATATTTTTTTATCAAAATCAAAATTACTTCATTCAACTTAGGCCTTAAGAAGGCGCTTATGGACGTCAAAGCTACCAACGGTTCGGAGAAACAACCCAGTCATCGAGAGAAACGGAGAGATACTTGATTTAATTTAAGTTTTGAATATACATAGACACATTTTAACAAATTTTTATTCTATAAGATTACTTCCCATGAACAGAGTACAGATTCTTTAGTAAAGTAGTAATACACAATTCTGACAACCTCAGCTGGATAGAGTATTTTTTCATCTTAAAAGTTCAAGCAACGTTCTAGAAACATTGTGATACTCTTGGTAGAACTCTCTAGAGAGTTTTTGTAACAAATCTTAATTTAAACTCCACGTTGGTGCACTGCATTTGAGAACAATAGCAAAACTATATTACACAAAGTGCCTCTAATATAAAGATAGATGTGAGGGCCAATAACCCGAGTATATATCAAGGAACATTATACAACCAAGTTGCTTTTTTGCATCTATTTGTGTATTTCCCTATTTCTTCTAAATTGTCCAACAGATTTTGATTCGCTTTTCACTAAAGTTTAGGTATTTCTTCCAAAAGATTATACGTATAATGCCTACATATTATCTATACTAATATTATAAAGAGGTAAAGTTTGTAAATTTGTGAGTTTGTGACGTGTTAGTGGTAGTCTCAGGAGCTACTGGTCCGATTTGAAAAATTCTTTCAGCGTTATATGGCTCATTTATTGAGGAAAGTTATAAGAGTATATCATCACACTAAGACTAATAGGAGCGGAGTACCAATGAAGATGATTTCAAACTTGGGGTTTTTTTCCTCTTGAGAACTTCCGCTGCGTGTTAGCATTAGTCCAAAATAACTATTCCATGCGAACGAAGTCGCGGGCAGAGGCTAGTATTTATATAAAGTTGGGAAGAGGTGGTTTATTATAATGTAGTCGTAGGAAGGAATTTTCTAACGGTTATCTTGGAAACTCAGGCGAAGTTATGAAATTAAAAAAACAACACGTGTATCAGTATGTACACGAAAATACGTAAAAAGTGAAATTTCTTTGATTTATATGTATTAAATTATATGTATAGATAGATATATGAGTACGCTCATAAACGATGTAGTATACGAGGCCCCATAGTATAAATACTTACACTATAAATTGTAATTTAAAATTGAACTTAACAGCATATCACTATAATTGAAATCTTAGAAAATATTACAGAATTAAAATTAAATGCGATAAAGAATTAGTTTGTGAAGATTTTTTTTTTCAAACTGACTATGTTGTTGACCTGCAAGGACTTAACAGCTTCACCGGAATACAAGTTATGTGAAGATTTTTACGTAACTTATATGACTTTCAAGAGCTGCAAAATTAATCTAAATAATTTAGCCATACGCCACGTTAGTACATCGGATCCACCCGAAGCCGGGTCGCGTAGCTAGTATGAATTAATGTGCAAACTAATACGTAATAGCCTAAAGCTATGCTAAAAACTCTAACATCGTGATCAACAGGCAGTTAGAAAATAAATCTTGGTAAAACCCGAATGGTAAATAAACTCGGAAACCGATCGATAACATAAAATGCCAAATTCGAACAACGTTTTAAAAACAAACAAAACGAAAACAAACGGATTAAAAACAATACCCCGGTTTTAATTACGGAGTTTCGCTTGTTTTTGTTTCGTTTTGAACACATTAACGTTTGTTTACAACAATAATTACACTAATTAACAATTTAAAGTAGATACTGTGTAATTCCTTTTCTATACTTCCACTGATTAATTAATTAAAAGTGCCATTGTTGGGCTCACAGTATCTCTTGCACGAGCATAATCATCGCGCTATCGCACGACCAATAAACGTTTTCAAATACAGAAAAAAATTCATAATTCTATATATTTTTCAGCTGTAAAAATGGTACCATAAGAACATTTCAAACTGAAGTCTCCTCATAATGATTTCCTCCATCATTTCTGATTTAAATTTCCGATAGGAATGGTTAGATTGTTACTGATTCTAGTATTTTGTATGTAAGATATAAAGTATCACATAGTGCTTTACAGACCGTTTACTGAGTAATAGTGAGTACATTCTATATTTAGTTTTATATGAATGAATGATTATTTTACTAAAAACAGCATTACGTCACCCACGAGTAAAACATTAACCCTTTCAGACCTGATTTTTTTTATTTTCGCTAATCGATCTGAAAAAAATGCCTGCAACTAGGCTATTGTAAACAGATCTAAGAAAAAATAAATAAATAAATCCTGATTACAAGCTTTTCAAGAAAAACAGCTTTTTCTTTTTGTGTACAAGTGTACACATCCGTCCAACGTAGTGAAAATATTGGTGTTAAGGGATGTTTATCTATAATGATAAAAACATTTATTTTACAACTTTTTACTAGGAAATACGAAGCAATATGAAATAACAAATATTAATAATAGTATTCTCTTTATAAAAAATAACAAAAATGGCTTTTTCTTTGGGTAGATTTAACAAATTGCTCTTAAATCACAATCTAAATTAAAATTAAAATCAAAGGCATCAATATAGCATCCTATGTATGAAATGCTAAGAAGCAATTCTTATCCTTAGTTAGGCATAAGTGAACCTTGCATTTTATGCATTTGATTCGGGTTCTACCTGAGCATCCCATCATTTTACACCGTGTCCCAAGCCCGTCATCGTGTGCAGGACAATGCCCAAAACCGTCTCGAGTTATTTCAGCTTCTGGGTGTGTCTCTCCTGGTCTCCTAGGTACAATTTGAAGAGTTGGGCTACTGCCACTTGGACGACCTCTTTTACCGGAAATTTTATTTTGCAACACCAGACTTTCAGCCAACCGACGCCGAAAGTGAAGCAATGACAGTTGTTTGTTTTTAGGTATGCTAAGCGCCTCATTGTCGACTTGGTATTCTCGGTATGCTTGAACTACTGCTAAATCTGATGCATGGAATATCATGCGTAAGTTCCATTTTTTTGATTTTATAAACGTCCTATAGTAACTCATGAGTTGATCTAGCAAATCTACTCCTCCCATCGCATGATTGTACTTCCTTACAACTTCGGGACGTTCCGCTTCAATAAAGTGCTTATCTTTTTTACACCACCTCTTCACTAAATCTTTTTCACCAATTCCAACAAAATTATATGCTAAATGGAAATTCTTATTATCCAACCATTTGACGATAGTTACATCTTCATCATAGCTAGTCATTTCTTGAGCAAAGCCTCGCGGTTTTTTGTTCATTTCTTTGTCGCTTAGCAGTGATGGCTTTACAAATCTGTTGATACGGATAGTGCCAGCAGCCATAATTCCTCTCTTTTTTAAAATTTGTAGCAGATGGTAGGACGAAAAATAATTGTCGAAGTATAGCTGGTGACCTTTGCTTTCTCCAATTCTCTTTGTAAGATGAAGGACTACAGCTGCACCATATCCAATTTTTTTTGTTAAATTATTATCTAATTCTGGACTGGAACTCTGATAAAGAATAAAATCGTAAGCTTGACCATGTTTACCACATAAGAAAAAGATTTTCAAACCCCATGGACAAGGCTTGCCCTTTATATATTGTTTGGCAACATGTTTTCCGGTGAAAGGAACAATCTGTTCATCAACACAAAGGTTTTTCTCGACTGGTAAATCTAAACATCTCTTTCTAACAGCATCAAAGATCGGGCGCACTTTGATAAACGCATCTTTAGAATCACCTGATATTGTTGTATTATCAACTAGATGTAAATTGTTACGCAGCTCAAAAAATCGGTCCCTTGCCATGTTTTCAGTGAACAAGGGAATGCTGATATTTGTTTTTCAATACATTTTCAAACAAGGGTACCCAAATATTCCAGTGGCCAAATTCAATCCAAACAATATTTCTATTTCCTTGGCAGTAGTAGGTTTAAACCTTACTTTATTGGAATATGTAGCGTATAAGTTTGTCATTTCAGCCATAGCCTGAAATAATTGTTTAGGCACATATCTGTTATAATAATCTACTGGGCTTTCAACTCTGGGATCAATAGCAATGGGTGGAAACCAAGCTGGTGAAATTGTGTTTACTATTTCCTTGTGTCTCCACCTAATACTATGCTTCGGCGTAATATTCTGTAAAAGAGTATCTTCAGAGGCGGAAGGCACTTCTGGTAAAAAGTCATCACTCATTTCAACGCATAATGAGCCAGCGTCTTCATCATCATTATCATACCAAGCTGGGGGAAATATTTCTCGTTGGTTCCGGCTGATGATATCTGCTCCCACTCGGACACATCGTAGCTCCCGTTCAGACGCAGGTCCAACTGGTCCTTCGTCATCAGAAGATAATTCTAAATCAGAAAGGTAACTTTCTTCTAGTGCTATAATAGCGTCGCGCGAAAACATATTGGTAATTTCTTATCTGAAAATAGTATTAACACAATTTGTAACATCAAAAACAACAAAATTACACCATTCAATAACAATTATAATTTATTTTAGTAATACCTACGATGTACAACAACAAATGAGAAATACATCGTATGCGCCTGATGTGTACATTTGTGTACAAATATAAAAATCACGAAAATTTGTACAAAAATGAACTAAAACCCACAACATGTATGTAAAATATGACGACAACAATATAACACATCGACTTATAAATATTTCATTACATATACTTTGATATTTTCTACTTTTTAGAAATAAAATAATGAACTTACCTGCACAATGCAAACTTCGGTCGGCTACTGGTCATAACTTGCCAAAAACTCTCATTAAACGCTAAGAGATGGCGTTGGGAATAACGTTTTCGGTAGTTTATTATGTGAACTAATGAACATAACCGTTTTTAGTTGCAAAAATGTGAAATTAAGACTTAAATTTATTTTTATATTATATGTGTACAATTGTGTACACCTGGTCTGAAAGGGTTAAATTAATTTAGATGTATAAACACATATAGTCTAAATCATTGCATACACTTAATATTTCCAAGAACTATTTCCCTCATTTACCCCATAAACGTTCTTAATGATCTTTATGCTATCAAGAAAAATTACCTCCTAGATTCCGATAATGAACAACATCGCTTAACTGCCGAACAAAACATAAACAGCCTTGTCCAAGGCGAGCTGTTATGAGCGTCTCGCATGAAACAATCCCTTCTGAAATTATACGCCCTAGCTTTTAAAATCGAGGCAATTTTAAATACACAAATTCATGGTTGAAAATCTATAGGACGATTATCTTAACAGTTATGATTTGAATACTTTATATATTTTAATGTTTGTTTACAATCTCACCTGATGTTAAGATAATAAAAACACAAACCATTGCGGGTGGGACTATCTATCAAATGCAGCTCTCGGAATATACCTATAAGGAGATCGTCTCGTAGAAGGAGGTTGAAGAAAGAGCCCACGTGGAAGACCTTTGACGCCCTCTCCACCAACGGAGGAATGGCAAAAGCAGAGGGTGGACTGCCTGCCTCTTTCCACCAACGTAGCTGAGCCTTATTATTCTGAGTGGATGAACTGGGAGGCTTATATCATTGTACAAGTTCGACTGACGAAGGGAGGCAGCTGATATGTGCTCAGTTTCACTTCCTATTAGAATGGGGTCCAACGGCACCTTTCACCGGGATAACTACTGAGGCAGTATGGTGTCCAAACAAGCTTAGCTCTAGGCTATTGTCGCTAAATATGTAGAGAAAATCATTCATATTGGTCTAAATATAAGTTTAGAATTTAGTTTGCAACGTAGCGTTTAACCGTCCAACGCGCAAAACGTGTAGTGCGTAAATCACCTGGCTAAGGACAGTTTGGTACATTGGGTCTATGGGGTCGCGGTCATGGCACATTAGGAACCTTACTGATATGTACGGTTAACACGCATTGTGCGTTCTCCATAGTTTCTTACATAGAGTTCATACATTTTACCATATATTTAACAACTCGCTTTCGTCCACGTCTGTTTGAATCAATGATATTATAAATAACTACAATATCATTGGTTTGAATATATTTTTACCTTTAGGTGTTTCACGTTGAACCACAGTCTCATCTAATGTTACTGTATGAGGGCTATTAAAGGGTGGATTAACATATGAAAGATGGTGAATTCTGGAAATGACGCCCTCTCTGTGCATCCATTAAAACGAGTGTTTTTATGTTTAAAATCTATGTTAGTAAAAATGTAGGTATAATCTATACTAATATTATGAAGAGGTAAAGTTTATGAGTTGTGACGTTGTAGGGAGTAGTCTAAGGAACTACTGGTCAGATTCGAAAAATTCTTTCTCTGGAATATAGGCTATATCATTACGCTAAGACCAATAGGAGCGGAGTATTAGTGAAGAATGTTTGAAAACTGGGGTTTTTTTTCTCTTGAGAGCTTCCGCTGTGTATTATCATTAGCCCAAAGTAACTATTCCACGCCGACTAAGTTGCGGGCAGAGGGTAGTGAATAGATAAACCAGATCGATTTACTTACTGGTTCTTTTCGAAGAGTGAGTTGTTTGTCCGAACCGGTAGTAGCTTTGACCTTCGTAAAAGCCTTCTCAGAGCCTTATAAAGTATTGAATACATTATTTTGGATTTGATTTAGTTAAATGACGATATTGTATAAAGTATGATATGCCGCGCTAGAGACGAAATAGAAAGCGTAAATAAAGAACTTCGTACTACACGGAGTCATCTAACCGAAGATATATTTATAACGTTTTCGTTATCTATATTTTTTATGGGTTCATTATTATATTCACACTGATCATAAATATTCATAAAAACTTCACCTACCACATAAACGTAAAGGCGACAATAGATATATCACAATGAACATAGAAACTGCATTATCTACAATTTCCCCGTAACGTACGCAAGCTGGCAAACTTCCCGAAGCCCGGGTCGCTGTTAGTTTAACCCCTCGTGTTCCTAAACTGCTCACCGTGTACTTAAACTGCTGATTTAGCTGTTAAAATAGCCGTCAGCATAACGTATTACAGAACAGAGAATATGAGTTCTGTTGTGTACAGAAAACTTGTATCTAATTATTCTTTGTAACAGATAGTCTAGTCGACAATATATAGGAAATAATTATCGTGATAAGATGCAACGCCACCTAGTGATGAGTTATTGTAAAAGTAAGTCCAAGCATGCCAACTATAAAATGAACATATATTTCTATATATTACAAACGACTCACAATGGCTTTTGTAGTCCGGTGAAGCTTCATATGAGGGCCTTGCTAGACCAATTGCGTAATCAGTTCGAGAGAAGAAAAACAATGGCTTTACATGAGTACAATGTAATAATAACACGGCGTTGTAAGTTTTTAAAAGATTCAGAAACATTTTTAAAGTAATACTTCCTATGGTAGGGCTTTAAAATTCTGATCGACTGTGTGTTGAAAATACCGGCTCACTTCTGATCATAGAAGTTAAGTAACATCGGGCGCGGTCAGTACTAGGATGGGTGACCGCCTGGGAACACCGAGTGACGTTGGCTTTTTGTTGTAAATTTTAAATTAAAATGTTTTCCTGTAATATAACATTTCCAAAGTATCACTTCTATCGCATGTATTTACGACACACGTTGTTTAATACTTAGATTATTAACAGTTCATTAAATAAATAAATGCTACGTAAAGAACTTCATAGAAATAATTTCTTCATTAATACGGGTAAGTTAAAAGAATTGTGATATTTGCTGAGATATTTATTAAAGTAAGTTCTGCGTAGGGAAAGTATTTAATTGAATAGAAAATAAACAATATCTGTTCAAAATTTTAAAAAAATAAATAAAATTAATTAGTATGGTTTATCTTTAGTATATGGATATATACAATTAAACTTTGTTGTAGATACCTTTAAGGTATACAATTTTGTAGCACATTATCTTTATGTATCTCATAAGCTTTAGCCAGCGTTACCAACATATGTGCCCGAAAACTCTTTACGATTTCATTGGATTATATCGACTTTTCTCTTATCTATTATATATATACATACATATATATTAACGTGTATATATATATATAACGTGTATATAAAATAAGAATAATTAATGTGTCTATCTGTACGTGTCTGTCTCATTTTCCAATACATTGCAATGTATTTCAACAACTCTTATAAGTATAAATATAAAGCTTGTGTAGTGGTAGAGCCAAGCTGAAGCTATTATTGTTTTCAGCACGAATGGGTCGGCTCGTCCGGGGAAGCACCACCCGACCCACAGAAAACCGACATGAAGTAACAGTGCTTGCATTGTTGCGTTTCGTTCGGTCATGAGAGAGCCGGAGACCCACCTACCCTCCCCTTCCCCTTCCTCCTTCCCTTCTTGTCCCCCCCGCCCTCCTCCCAAACACAGGATGGCAACGCACTTGAGAGTGCCCTGGTGTTGCAAGTGTCTATGGACGGTGGTGATCACTTAACATCAGGTGACCCATCTGTTCGTTTGCCTCCTATGATTAAAAAAAAAAATCTTAGCCGAGGTGCGCCATGCACCCATGAGCTAGTTGTCAAAATAAAATCAGCTGAGTGTCTTGAGCACTCGCCTTAGTAGTCCGGTGAAACTGTTAACACCTAGGTCAATAGCGTAGTTAGTTCGAAAAAAAAATACAGTGCAGTCACTTTTAGAAATGTCTGTCTGGCTATCTGTTTGTTGGAACACGATAAAGCATAGCCTCAGGTAACATTCAGTCTTTGTTTCATAAAAGTTGATTCAATCTATCAAAAGTTATTGTCATTTTAATAACGACGCGACTTAAGTACGAGAGAAAGGTAGATAAGTAAATGGCCTTAATACATTCAGATGACTTTACTAGTCACTGTTTTTACATTAGGTTCCACGCGGACAGAGTCGCGGGTACAGCTAATACTATCTATACGAAGCTCTGCCTACGATTCAAATAATAACAACGCTGATTCTATACGAAAACTGACCCATCTTATTTATGTTATTGCCACTATGTGTGAACGAAAACGTATTTCGCCGAAACAGTACGGTTAGATTGCCGGGTGGGCTGAATAAATCAACGTTCCTAGATTGACAATTTACTCAAGATTCCGTAAAATACGGTTCAAAATTTACATAGTAAATACCCGAGTTAAATAAATACATATAGAGTTCGATACCATAAGAACAATGTTCAAGATACAGTTAAATAAAATGAGACAATATAAACTACACCTAAATACTCTATTAATAAGGGCAGGTGATAGCAAAGGAGGAAAAAAATTTCGTCACGCGTTACGCGTTGTACATAAGTTAGGTATGTAGAAGTGTATGTCTACGTCTAATGGTGTCGAGAATGTCTAAATATATAGTTAAGTACCTATACTATAAAATAAAAATAAATAATTAAATATCTATACCAGGTAAATATGTAATGAGTCATATCCTTCAATCCTGTAGTAGTTCATAGTCACATATAACACATAAAATAAGAATATCAAAACAAATACTAATAAGCAACAAAAACAACCTTAAATATAGTTTGTTCTTAGACTTTGAAAAGTATAAAAACGATACTTTTAAACGTAAAAGTCTCATTTTATATAGTAGATATATATTGGACGGGTTATCGATAAAAGAATCCAAAAAGGTTTTCTTTTCGTCGAAGTTCGTCCACTGGACGAGCACTCGTATGTATAATTTAATACAAATAAGCCAAAAAAGTTTCACATTCGCGAGTACACATATTGACGGTGAATAAAAACACCACGAGGAAACCTGAACATTTAAAAATATTCTCGTAGTAAGTATGAGCTTTCGTGGGAAATTATAGAACTGTGATTTTATCGAAGTTAGTTCACGTGGATGTTTCTGTGGGTCGGGTGGTACTACCCCGGGCGAGCTGACCCATTCATGCTGAAACCAATAATAGCTTCAACGTGGCTCTACCAATGAACTCAATGAAGTTTTTTTTTCTAGAACTGATTACGCTATTGACCTAGTAAGGTCTTCACAGTTTCACCGGAATACGAAGCTTCACCGGACTACAACGGACTCAATGAAGGATATTTTATTAATCTTATATAATACTTAACAATCACCAATAGGTCGTGGTGGTGATTTTACCCATACTTTCCTTTATGAAGAGGTCTATGAGCTATAGGCCTTTAAACTTCATGACTGGTCTTAAGATCTTTCGACCTTTTTTTTCTCGGGAGAGAGAAAGGGTTATGTCCGACTCGCGTGGACTAAAACCCTTCCTACTTCCATGAACAAGTTTTACAAAAAAAAACATAAAACAAGAGTAATATGAAAAATATGATTTTTGATAAATATTGAATCATTTTACTAAGATAATATTAAAATGTA
This sequence comes from Antheraea mylitta, assembly GCA_014332785.1. NCBI lineage: Eukaryota > Metazoa > Arthropoda > Insecta > Lepidoptera > Saturniidae > Antheraea > Antheraea mylitta. Next base: position 274,333 of record JACEII010000141.1, on the reverse strand, counting down.
AACAATCACTGATATCCGACTTCTGAGAATTAATCAAAGACTGTCCTTTTTTACTAAAATTCTGTGAAGCATGTTCCGAACTAGCTTGGATACGCCCACGTTCTACAAACTTTTTTCCCTCACAAAGGAACCGCCTTAGGCCCAAATACAACAGTACCGCGTACTTCTTACAAGGATAAAATCGTACATTCCTAATTTGTTTCCAAATAATATATTTCATTTCTTTATCGCCCACGTAGATCGAACAAAATGTTGACTTCAATCTCTTATGTGTCCCAGTGTTGGATAACTGACCTTTTAAGCATAAAAGAGTTATGTATATTGTTGGCGACGCACACGTTAAGTAGCGCACACATTACCTTACACGTAGGTTTAGTATATTTCGTATAGAATATATATAGATTTTATTGATATGTGTATAGATTTCGTTAGGTAGTTCATATGATAGAAATAGATAGAAGCATATAGATTAATATAGAATTATGTGTGTTAGTGTAGGGTGACTTTATAGATTAGGTATCGAAAATTATACGATCGTATAAAATAGTTAAAATGGAACATCGTATAACTAAACATAGACTGTTGTAAACTAATGGTTATTGAGGTACATAAAAGTTTACAATGGTGCCTCATAACCAACACGTGAGAAACAAGGCTTTACAAATTGTATAGATAATTATTAAAAGTATTAGTGAAATTCCAGCAATATACTGGCTTCCCTTTATAGCAATAAGACGGACAAAGCGGATGCCTTTAAAGTAATAGAGCCCAGCTGAATAGTAATCGTATTTGTTATGATTTTATGGCATCCAGTAAAGTATTAACTTGTAAAGATAAAATATAAATTTGTGTAGGCAAAAGAACTAGCCTTTGAATACAATAATATATTTTTAAATGGTAAACTGCACAAACAATAGATTAGAATTCGGGGAAGGTAAAGAGCCCGCCGGCGATAATTTTATGACGGTGCAGTAATTCTCACGAGAATTTAAGAAATAATATTTTGTAAAATATAGATTTGTAATTTTTAATATTAATAGATATGAATTGAATTAAAATTATAGCATGGAATAACATATCACTTACGGAACAGTGATATGTGTCGTGATGAATTAGGAAAATCACAGACGCAATATAGTATAGAATATCGAGTAATTATTTATTATTGAATATCGAATTATAGAATATCGTGTTATTATTTATTATCGAATGTACGTTATATTTATAGATAATATGTCACCCTATACAGATAGATTGTAGATAACACACTAGATATAGATACATAGAAATATAAGTTAATCTTTAAGATTGTAGTGTTTAGTGCAAAATGGCACTTAATATAGATATAAGTTTAATAGATTTACATTTTAGCGTATAAATAGATAATAAGAAATGTATAGTATTGATTTTTAAAATATACAAAATATAGATAAATAAATAGAAACACGCAAAACCGAGCCAACAGACATGAGAAATAGAGTCGCTTCACGTAACGGTACCCGCCGCAGATTTTGCTTATAAGCACGGTCGGCGCGGTACCGGAATGTAGTCTGAGCGCACAGTCCATCGCGATAACATCATGTAGTCTGATCGCAGAGCTCATAGAGATAACATCGAGTAGTCTGAACATAGAATTCGTCGTGACAACATTGAGTAGTCTGATTGCAAATCTGATTGCAATAACATCGAGTGGTACGAGCACGCAGTATAGTAATTATTGATATTGACAGTAGTGCTCTGTTGGCTCGGGGACGCGGTCATTATATGAGAACCACGTTGTTTTCTTGCGACCACCCCGACCTCCGCTTCCGCAAAAGCTACCACCTTAGTCGACTGGCTCGTGCATTATTGCACATAATAGAGAGACCCTTCTGGACATCAAGACCGGCATCCGACTGTCGCCACCGAGGCGGGCTACCGGCGCTCTCTCTACCATCTTTGAGAGTTCTACGCCCGCCCAACGCCGGGGAACGTCGCCTCGCCTCGCCTCACCTCTCACTTACCTCATTCCACCTCACCCCGCCTAACCGCGGGCCGGTGACGTACGAGGCCGAGAGGTGTCGCCGTTCATATATAGATATTTGACAGGGCGGCGGCCCCAATAGCTGGTCCTTCGAGCCGGATCTTCGCGGCAGTCAAAATGCCGATCACCAGGAGCCAAAAGGGATCACAGAGCGAACAGCCAGTCGAAATAGAGGCTGTAGTACAAAAAACCAGCTCTACAGAAACGACGTCACATGAGACGAACGAAACCTCAGCAACAAGAACAACGCAAGTCACCGAAGCATCCACATTGAGAAGACATAGGCCTGCATCCACGATGTCGCAGAAGAGGCGACAGGAGCTGGAGGCCCGTGCAGCATTAGCTGAGGAGGAGCTTCGGGAGGCACAAGCAGTGACACGGGAGGCACAAGCGGCGACAGTGGCAGCTAGGCTACGCTTGGAAATAATCCAAGCAGACATTGAGGAAGAAGATGATGACTCTGTTATCGAGGAGCCAGCAGACCGAGACAACCAAGTCAGGGACTGGGTTCGGTATTCGGCGAGACGCACGGAGGCCAAGAGCAAGGGAGACACCGAACACATAGATGACGTTCGGTGTACACAGAATACTCCTGCCGCCACCGAAGCTGTTGGCCAACATGGAAGGAGTCACGAATATAGAAGCCTAGCCCAAGCCATAGCCGAGGCGATGAAGACTGCGCACCAGGGAATGATGCCACAACCAGACTATGTGCATCAGCTACCAGAATTTGAAGGTGACTGCAGGGAGTGGGTGGCCTTCAAGGCTGTCTACGAAGACACCGCTCCGCTATTCTCAGACGTGCAGAACATGGCACGACTGAGGAGAGCACTGAAGGGAGAGGCACGAGAGGGAGTTCGCAGCCTGTTGTTCTCGGAGAGCACACCCGAGGAAATCATGGAGGCGCTGCGACGGTCATATGGAAGAGCGGACGCCCTTGTTCTGGCAGAACTGAACAAGATAAGAAGACTGCCAGTAATCAGTGATTCCGCATACGATATATGCATGCTAGCGAGCTGCATAAATAACACCGTCGCAGCAATAAGAGCGCTGCGAAAACCACAATATCTACAGTCGCCCGAAATATTGAAGAGCATCACAGACAAGATGCCAACTATATTGAAGTTTCGCTGGTACGATTACACCGCGGACAAGATGGATGTAGAGGATCCAGATCTCAACACGATGGCGAAATTTCTGAATAGAATGGCGGATCGATGTGGACCGCACGCCATACCAGAAGAAGCCACCGTACGAAAACTGCCGACTAGAAGACACGCCACGAATGCAGCAATGGACGCTAGATCAGAGAGGCAAGCTGAGCAGAAGACATTGAGAGAGAAGCTAGCATGCCCGCACTGCCAAGAGGGGCATCACCTTCATGAATGTCCGAGGTTCAGAAAAGCTCCGGTGCAAGAGAGATGGCATATAGCCAAGCAATCACGCTTGTGCTATAAATGCCTGCATGGAAGGCACCGCAAGGAGACGTGCCAACGACCACCATGCAGGATCTGTAAGCGCTGGCATCACTATCTTCTGCATAAAGATACGGAGGTAGCTACGAACATAGAAGACAGCAAGAACATTGATAAAGAGGTAGCCAATAACCTACGGCTACCAGTGAATTGTGCGCGATCAACGAAGGCCTACTTGAAGATGGTTCCAGTGGAAGTATATGGACCAGCAGGTTCAGCCAAAATCCTGGCCTTGCTGGATGAGGGTTCCACTGTGTCGCTGCTAGACGCGACGGTGGCCGAACAGGTCGGCCTCAAGGGACCCAAAGAGACCCTTCAACTGGAAACCGTGGGCGGCAAGATGATCACAAACACAAAGTCCATGAAGCTCGACATGAAGATCAAGGGGCTTCACCAAAAGAAGAAATGGACAGTCACTGGGGTACGGACCACGGAGAATCTGCACTTGACGCCCCAGCGATTGGACAACGAAGTTATTGAGCGTTGCACTCACTTGAAGAGTCTAGTGAGCCACCTATGCTACGATGAGGAGTCTCCGAAGATGTTGATCGGACAAGATAACTGGGGGCTCATCATCACCCAGAAAACACGCAAAGGAGCCAAGAACCTGCCGGTAGCATCCTTCACTCAACTAGGATGGGTGCTACATGGCATATATGGAGGCGCATCGAGATCCGTAAGTCGATTATGCGCTCATGTTACAGCGCGTGAAGAGGCACTTGACTCGATGATGAACGAGCACATTGCTATCGAGTCCCTGAAGCCAGCGAGTATAATGGAAACATCCGATTGCTGGAGTACCTACGAGTCTCAAGGTGTTTCACGCACTCAAATGACGAGGGGGAGCTGCACGTCTTCGCAGACGCTAGCGAAACGGCGTACGCCTGCACTGTCTAATAGAGACAATGGAACAGAAAAAGTTTTACCACGTCACACTACTACGCCACAACTGACCACAAGGAGAAGTGGTCAAAACCTACCCCGGACCCGACGGTCACACGCGAATATTGGAGGTGCACACCGTAGGCAGATTGCTGAAAAACCGAGATCCAAGGCGGTGCTACCGGTTCCAGCGTCGGCGAGCAACGAGCGACGAGCTACCGACGAGCCTGTGGTGACACCATCAGCGCGAGGAGATACAGCGGCGTCGCCAGGACATGGAGTTGGTGCTGCGCACGAGGGGG
>JACEII010000141.1:172286-233454 GCA_014332785.1 Antheraea mylitta | reverse complement strand
CACTTTTACTTACAAACAACTACTTCTAGTTACAAACCTTTCATACCTTCAACCTTTCATATTAACTCACTTCTACTAACTCAACTTCTCTTTCATTGGTGCTCTTTTCAAACAATCTCTGACCTACTTATTCTTAAACTTATCCATTCTAGTCACAACACACATCCATCTTAACATTCGCATCTCTACCACATATAATATTTTCTCATCCATCTCCTTAGTAGTCCAACACTCGGATCCATATAACACAGCTGGTCTTATTATAGTTATATACATATTCCTCTTTCCCTTGACACTTTTATATGTATAAACAAACTAGCGTCTGCCCGCGGCTTTGTCTTCGTGGAATAGCTACTTTGGGCCAAGTAACGCGCAGTGAAAGCTCTCAAGAAGAAAAAAAAACGATTTTGTAACATTCTTCATTGGGGCTCCGCTTCTACTAGTCTAAACGTGATAATATATAGCTTATAGCCTTCCTTGATAAATGAGCTATTTAACACTGAAAGAATTTTCAAAATTGGACTAGTAGTTCCAGTGATTACCCCCTACAACCTCACAAACTTTACCTCTTTATATTATTAGTATAGATATATAAAGTGGGAGTTCAGGGAACAAAAAATTGCACGATATGTTTTAATGCGGACGAGATTCCAAGGTACCACTTGTGTAAATATGATTCACTGAAGATTAAATGCAACTAAATTTTGAACAAACGTGTGCTACTTCCAGAAGTATGAGAATTTGCTGACAAAAAAGTCCTGCAGTACATAAAGCTTATACTCGTAATACGTAATGGCCCCTTTGGGTTAAATCACTTTTTACCAAATACTTGTATAAAAATACCGCTTCAAATGGTCTGGGTTTTGTTTTGCTACGCTTCAATTTTTCATCGATATGACCTCACTATTTTGCCTAGTTTTAGGTAGGGTAACTAACGTAACTAGGCTAAAACATGCATTATTAAAGATAAAATAGATACTAGATGCTTGGAATTGCTTGCTCAATAAGTACATACCGATTTTAAAATTTCTGTACCTATAAATATGAGTTATGAATTTTTGAAATATTACACAACACAATTACAATAACACTAAGCCATGATCTTGTCACATAAATCTCCAGCCAATATTTTTACAACGAAAGGATTATTTTTGAAATAACTAAAGCATTATACAGTGTCCACGAATAAACAAAATCCTATAAAAAATAACACCGGAATAAAACGTAAAAGCAAACTCTAATATAAAATGTAGGCGACATTGTTTTTGAAATTTTTGTACGCCCATTCATGACGAGATTAATCCTCGAACACTGTGGCACAGCGTATGATAATACGGTGCTATCAGTGTCCGGCAGCGGAACTGTATTTGCATTGTATTGAATAAGAAAATGAGGTGTGGTCTTACTGTGAACGGGCATCGAATTTATACGTAAAATATTTATCCTAAATTCATTATTATTACGTTTTATTAGCATAGTAACGGAGTGCTTAACAATATTCTTATTTATAGTTTTTATTCTATCTTAGATTCTAAGAACGAATTCCTTAATAATCATTGCATTACATTTAGTCTGTAATGTATTTGTACTTTTGGTTTAAAATGACACGTGAAGGTAATGAGGCTTGACTTTATTCATATATGTTTGTCACACATTTTTTTATCCACAAAACTAGTTACAATAGACGATAAGTTAACATTGAAACAGTGAGGTTGTTACTAATATAACCTACCAGATGTGAATCTATATGAACAATATATAAGAGCTTAGAAATTTAAATGGAGTTTGATTAATCAAAGAAAATGCTATACCTATAAAAATGAAATTATATATCTAAATTTATTCTTCTTATTATTATATCTTTTCTCAAATGATGACTAATAATTATATTGTACATATATTGTAATAACAATAGCAATTGATTCATAATAACAAGTAACGTCTAGTCCCTAATCCACCATTAAACCACACAAAGTACCCGGCTTTTAATGTGGCACATCAGGAAGAAGACATAGATAGGTTTAATTCGATTTCGTATAGTGTCGTCTTTGTCTATTGCAAAGAGAATACTTTATAAAATGGAAGCAAGTCGATCTTACCGGGACATCCTAATGTTCTCCTGGACGTACTAAATAAAATATAGATTACTGTACGTCATCTTTATTTTTACACTAATTTCATAACAACCATGAAAACGGTAACTTTCTCAAAGTACTTAAAATAAAATGTGCTTTAATGTAACTAAACTCTAGTATTTCGTGCCTAAAACGTGCCGTTATTATAGCTACTCGTACTTTTTAAGTATATGATAATAAAAGCCACAGATAAGCGTTATAGAGTTACGCTGAAGCTATTACTAGTTTCAGCATGAATGGGTTGGCTTGCCCGGTGCTGTACCACCATCTCGCAGAAAGCCGACATGAAGTAACAGTGCTTACAGTGTTGCGTTTCGTTCGGTCAGTGAGAGGGCCGGAGACCCACCTACCCTCACCTTCCTCTTCCTCTATCCCTTCCTCCCCTCCCCTAACACAGGCTGGCAACGCACTTGCGACTCCCTTGATGTTGCAAGTGTCTATGGAAGGTGGTGATCACTTAACATCAGATGACCCATCTGTTCGTATGCCTCCTATAATAAAAAACAAATGTGACATGAAGACTTATCATGATTATAGACGCTTTATAAATGCACCAAAAGTTCCTAGAAGTAAGATTCTCTTCTTAACAATTCTAACCAAATGCAAATATTAAAATAACTACAAACAACTTCACACACCAAATATCATTGTTGTAAGCCATAATTAATTAATTAAAATAATATTTATCACTCAATCCGCTTGTAATAGGACCATAACGTAAACTGCTACAGTCTTTTTATATTTGTACATCACCCATGTAGATACTTTAGCGTGCGAGAATATTACTTTACATTTATCATTCATTTTATATATCATATCATATCATTTTATAAAAAATGTGCATTCTTTATGGAGTTCACTTGCTGTTTGCACTCTCACTATAAGAGTAGACCGATTTTAATGAAACAAAGACTAAGTTTTTTTTTTTCGAAATGAAAACGCTGTTGACCTGGAATGGTCTTCACAGCTTCACCGAACTATTGAGGCGAGCGCTGAAGGCACTCAGCCGATTTGGGATGTTTGGGCGAGTAACTCAAGGGTCCCCGGCACACCTCGGCTTGGGCTGTCGCCTGTTTTATGCAAAAATTGCGACCTATCTGAGCTAACCTAAGCTAAGCTATCTAGATATACGTATATGAGTTATTGAAACATGCATGTGTACCAAGCATGCGTGCCTCAACAACTCCTATAAATATATTTTGTACCAAAAAAAATCCTCAAAACTATATAGGATATTATAGGATAAGGAAAAATAAGGGTAGAACTTTTTGTGGTTTATTTCTCTAAAAAAGAAAAACAGCGTGTAAGCATGTAGGCGTGCACGTATGTATAGGTGATGTGTGTGATGTTGTAGCAGCAATGTAAGGTTTTGTGTCACTATATCGCGTGAGCAGCGTACTTAAAGGCTCCACGTCGAGGGAACGGACCTAGGCTTGAGCCGCTGCCGAGGAAAGCCTAATCTGCTACAAATACCAAGTTATTTTTGAAGATATACTTTATAATTCTTTGGGTGTGGTTTTATTGTGAACTTAGTACTTTAGTAGTGATGCGTGTTCATTCAAACAGACAGACAGACATTTCTAAAAATGATTGAAACGTATATTGTTACTTATTCCTAGAAAATTCCTAAAAATCGGAAAGTACAGACATGTTAGACTTGCATTTTTATTGTATGTATAGAAGATATTGTCTACAAAAGGCATGATTTCCTTTAGTGTTTAATTAACTTAAGAGTTAAAATCTATTTTTTTCATACTTGTTTAAAATCAGGTTTTTTTTACTGTAGCACGACAAAGTGACTGTACTATGCCTGATGGTAAGCATAACATAGGCAACCACCGAGAGACAGTTTATCCATCGCCGGTCGCCGCTGTCATGCCGGCCTGTGTAAGTGTCTCTTCACGTTACGCTTGAAAGACCCTGTGTCATGGGAAGAAGGGAAACACACTAGGCGGGAGATTGTTCCACAGCATCACGGTACGGCAAAGATATGACGATGCGAACTTTTTAGTTCGTGCCCATATACAATTTACTGTAAAATTGTGGCTACGGAGCCCAGTGCGTGTAGTTCAGTTGTGGAAAGGGGAAGAAGGGATTAAATTAAATAACTGGTCAGAGCACTCGCCGTGATACAGACGGTAGAACACACTCAGTGAGGCTATGTCCCTGCGGAACTGAAGCGGGTCTATATCCACTGTTACATCTGCATCATTCATAATGCAGACAGCCCGTCTCTGCAACGTGTCCCAAAGGTGCGAACAATATTACAAGCAAGGCCATGCCTTATAAAGGACATATAAGATTATTATTAGACGTGATGACCAAACACCCATAAAGTAAAGACACTCCACTATAATCTGAGTAAGAATAACAGAAGTTCAGGATTAGAAATGCTCCCTTAGAATAAAAAAATACCATATTTATTTCCAAACTAATAGATAACATCGAGTAAACCGTAAAGATAACTTATCCAAATAACCATTCCAGTCTTTACAAATTGGTACTATTGGTATATATATATACTGCTATAATACTCTGCCTGAATTTCAGCTTTGTGCAAACAATCGCTTCTAGTCCGTTAACTTAAATTATTTAGCCAAGGACTCTCCCACATTGTATTTATCAAAACGTAATGGCCACTCGAAAATCCATCCTTAACGGTTTTTAGTTATGTGATCAATTCACTGCCACTTCAGCGTCCATTAATCCGATTATCTGACGGGTTATTCCAGAATTTCGGGTCACAACTCTTACAATAGCTTTCCTACAGATTTCTAAATTAGAAACCATTCGCATTGCATTTAGGAGTACCTACGTTTTCATACTGCAGATCATAACTGCGACTTCGATTTTTCCACATCTGCTCCACATGACAAAGTAGGCGTAAGACGTTTTCTCATTTCATACTATGAATTAAGATTAGGCTTCTAAATTCGAATTCGTCTAAAGGATATTATAGGATGGATCAATATGTGAACAACGGTGACGTCTGAAAATGACGCCCCCTCTGTTTATCCACTAAAAATTAATGTAAATATTTATGTTTGTAAAAATATGTGTAATCTATACTAATATTATAAACAGGTAAATTTTGTGAATTTGTGACGTTGTAGGGGATAATCTCAGGAACTACTGGTCCGATTGGAAAAATTATTTCAATGTTATATAGCTTATTAATCGAAAATTGTTATATCATCACGCTAATGCCAATAGGAGTGGATTACAGATGAAAAATATTTCAAAATCGGGCTTTTTTTCCTCTTGACAGCTGCCGCTGCGTATCAGCGTTAGTCCAAATTCCACTATTCCACGCAAACGAAACCGCAGGAATAGGCTAGCGAAAAGATAAACTAGATGGAGTTTCTTGTCGGTTCTTTTCCATGGCTGGCTTGTTTTTTCCGAACCAGTGGTAGCTTTGACATTTCAAATCTTCTCAAGGCCTAAATTGAACAAAGTATTTTTGGTATTGACTTTAATTAACCGACCGCCTATCAGACGTCAGTCTTTCTTGATCTATTCTTATTGGATTCTAACGGACGATAGCTAAATAGCTGCTATTATTAAGGATAATGTTAAAACCCTATTATATTCCCATAAACCTATATCTATGTCAGAGATTGAAAAAAAAGCTATATAAGTAAACGTATATAATTTTGTAAATGTATTATTTTATTATTTGTAAATCTGCTAGTATAATGATTACAAGTCGATACTGAAATCTACAGATAATCAACAATTGCCTCACAAATATAAAAATATACTAACTCAAATATTCAATATCAGAGAGCTCATCATAACTTGGTATCCACCAACCTAGTTTCACAAGGATACAAAAATAATTTACTATAATATCTGTATCCGTAATTAAAACAATCTTTGAAGTGAAAGCTTGTTTAAGCGCGTTAAACTGTATGTTTTGGCAGTTCAGATAAATTTATAATTACACTTCATGTCATGTTAGCAATAAACAATATAAAAAAGTGTGTGTGTACTTATGTATACGCGTTAGAAGTTATACTTCTTTGGCTTAACAAAATAAAAATATTTTCAAAATTTTTATCTTTCGCCTTATTTGTAAAAAAACGACACCAACAACAGAAAAAAGGTATTTAATACATTGAAAGTTTTAATACAAAGAAATAGAAACTATAAATACAAAATGTTGATTATAGATAAGTTCAGGGTGTCGATTTTTCGTGACGATGTGCGCACGCATCGTAAAAATTTACTCTCATCATTTTTCACTAACACGCCAAAAGAAGTAAAACTTTAAAAATATAAATATTATTCGGAGTACCAATAGATGTGAAAGAGAGACTATTGATAATAATCTCAACTTATAAATTATGAAATTAAAATATTTTACACTAAACTTAATTCGAAAATTCAAAAGAAAACACAGTTTAAAGTCAATGGACTTTAAACTGTGTTTTCACTTTCACAAACAATGGTTTTCACTTCTGACACTTATGATGCTTCTACTTTTTTATATTTGGTTTTGTGATACGAAAGAAACAACAATATAATTCCAAAATTTTCACACGAGAGTAAAACATTTCCTAACTCAACATTGACCGCGAACCCGATAAAACATCGCAATTAGTGTCCGGCGCGGCGCTCACAAGCATTAGGGTCAATCGGAACGGGGTTTATCGTTCCTAAATTACATGAAGCCCGCTTGTAATGGGACCGCGACCTTATCGGAATCTTTTTATGACTCCATTTAGTCACTAGATACACTTATGCATTTAGGAACTTAAGTCGAAATTGATCATAATCTATGTTCTATTATATTATAATAAAACTGTAACAAGGTCAAATCAGTACATTAAATATTTTTTAAAAATTATAATCGGGGAAGACTTCGTTACCGACAAAGAAACGAAAAATAATCCTTTTATAATTTTTTGTCTGTCTGTCTGTCTGTCCCTGTGAACACATATCACTCTGCTTATATATCACTAGGCTTCGTGTGTTTACTATCTCAGATCACATATAGCGGGTTTTAATATCTAAACGCTTATTTATCATAGGGTGAATCAGTATGTGAACGATGGTGATGCCTGGAAATTACGCCCCTCTCTGTGCATCCACTAAAAACGAATGTAACTATTTATGTTTTGTAAAATATATATAACATGAAGAGATAGATCAGATCGAGTTTCTTGACGGTTCTTCTTGATGACTGGGTTGTTTTTTTTTTTTTTATATATATTTTGTTTTAATCTGCAGACTCTTGGTCCGCACCTTTTTTTGCTTATATGTAGTTTTTTTTTTAACGTAAAAATCGTATCCGTGAGCATATATATATATATACATTATTATTATTAATAGTTTATTAAATATTCACTGTTTAATTATTATTAACTTTTTTGTTTTGTTTTAATGACGTTATTGTTTTTATAGCGCTTGCATTTCCATTCTTTATGGCCATTTTTAGGTTGTAATCCACAATATCCCGTGCCGGAGCGTCCACGGCCCGACGAATGAACCTACTTATCGCGTCGTCAGTCACGTCGGTATAGTAGACACAGGTGTCGGGTTGTTTGTCCAAACCAATAGTTGCTTTGACGTTCATAAGCGCCTTTTCGGAACCTAAATTGAATAAACTATCTTTGATTTCATTTGATTTGACATTGTTGCGTTTCGTTCGGTCAGTGAGAGCGCCGGATAACCTACCCTACTCTTGCCCTTCCTTCGTCCTTGCCTCTCTCCTCCCCAACACATGCTAGCAACGCACTTGCGACTCTCCTGGTATTACAAGTGTCTATGGACGGTGGTGACCATTTAACATCAGGTGAACTATCTGTTCGTTTTCCTCCTATGATTTAAAAAATCGTCATTTAATATCAGAAGTGACTGTGGTGAGACGCTAGAATCCTATATATATACACATATATATAAATAAAAAATAAATTGCTGAATGTATAAAACACGTCCCTTCAGAATAGTTACATCCAGGCCCTATTTTTTCACTTCATTTTTGGAGGCATATACATTTTTGAAAGTTGTAAATTCACTTTTTTTCAGTTTTTATGACATTTTCGACATTTTTTAAAATTCTCTCTAAGGGAACTGCGTGCCTTCGCATGCTACCACAAAAGAAAGCCCTAGATTCATCTATTTGATTACTTCTTTTTATTGTGTATTTAATTGTCAGGACAAGGTTTATTTTTGAAAATCGTGCGGGAAAATTACAAAATTTAAATATCCAAAAGTGAGAGAGGGGGGCAGAAGACAATAGGAAGATATTCAAAAGTATTGACAAATTTCATCCCTTATCATTGCTTTTTTTTTCTTTTGGCTTGACAAGCCTTGAAAGCTTCACCGGACTTTATAGGATTATCATTCCTATTTTGTTTTATTATATTCTCGTACTGTATATTTTTTTGCAACCAATTCTCTATTCAATTATTATTGATACTGTGGAGGAAGTTATCTATACTAATATTATCAAGAGGTAAAGTTTGTTTGTGACGTTGTAGGATGTAAACTCAAGAACTACTGGTCCGATTACAAAAATTCTTTCAGTGTTATATAGCTCATCGAAAAAGGTCTATATATCATCACGCTAAGACTAACAGGAGCGAAGCACCGATGAAAAATGTTTCAAAATCGGGACTTTTTCCTCTTGAGTTAAAGTTACTATTTCATGCGAACGAAGTCACGGGCAGAGCTTAGTGTATTATAAATTTCTTGCGATCATTTTAATTAACTAACAAGATGGTAGCCGTCTTGTTAAGTTTTTCCAGGGAGATTTTATCACAAATCAGGATCCAGCATGAATTATTACCATCCACTTCACTCGTACACAACAACTAAACTATGTTACATAAAATACCACCAATATTACATAATAAAGAGCCAAATAACACAAGATTATAATTACAAAATATAAAATTGATTACATGACATTCCAAGATCACGCCAAAGACTTTGTTCATAAAGAGAATATCTGATCTCATTTTCTCATCGTTACTAAATCCAGGCCAAGCCAAGAGGGACAGCTAGTATACTAAAGTATAAAAAGCTATTGGCTTAGAATAAAATGAAGTATATAATTACTCCTCTTTATTATTATACTGACTCAGTTACCAAAAATAGTAATAATTTGTATAATCCCAAAGAAAATCATAAATGCCTCATCGGTATATTAAGTGATGTGCCTGTAATTAATTACAGAATGTTCCTTACAATTAAACACAATTAAATACCGGTATTTCGAAATTTATAATTACATATAATAATGAAACATAAGTGGCTGAATGTAACGTGCTTCTATTATAAGCTTAAGAACTAAGGTTAGAATATTTTTAAAAACCCGAGCTTTCATTATTGAAATACTAAAGAATGTATGTATGAATGTAAACAACAAAATGGCTAAACCGAAGTGGGTGTATGAATTAAAACCAGTTTTTCTCCGTGACGTCGTCTGCGTGTTTTTCGTTATAAGCGATGAGAAAAATTAGGTCTTTCTCCAGGTCATTTGCCGACTCTTGGTATTTCAGCTCTTTAGGAAAACATTTAATAATTACACACTCACAATATAATATGCCAATAACAGATTCGTAGCTCATGACAATGCCAAAACAGAAGTCTTTCCATTTGACATTTTCTAATATATTTTATAATAACGCCCAGTGAGAGTCGCAGTAAAAAGGTTACTAACACGTAAATATAATAATGGAATTCCTACAGCTCTCTTATAAATGTATATTTAATTATGGATTGAATGCATACATTAAATTAGTATAAGTAACCTAACACAGTAAAGTGTTACCTTCGTTGGGTAGTTTTTGCGTGAAAAGTAAAAATCATCAACTCATCATCGGAAACTTGCCTGTAAACGAGATATAGAATTTTTATTATGATCACAATTATTTTAAAATTTATTGCTATGATTTATAAGTGGTAATTCTTACGGCGTATATTTGATTTTCAGGGTCTCGGGGTATGCTTTTACATTGATTAACATACGTAGTGCAGTTTATATGTGACGTACATTTAAGCATATAAACTTACAATCAAACATTCTCCAATTTAACCCGATTAGGCCTCCCACGGCAGCGGCTCAAGCCTAGGTTCGATCCCTCGGTAGGGAGCCCTTGAGTGCGTTGCTTGCGTGATACGGTGACACACAAATATACATCACCGCTACAACACTACACGATCACCCCCACACACGTGCACGCCTACACGCTTACACATGAAAGTGGAAGGGTTTACTTTTTTTCCCTATCCGAACTGAAAAACTCAATTTTCCGATAATAAATGTATGGAGGAGTTGTTGAGGCGTGTATGCTTGGTACACATATACGTTTCAACAACTCATACATATTTGAATAGTTAGCTAGGTTATCTAAGATAGGTCGCGATTTTGCATGCAACAGGCAACAGCCAAGCCGAGGTGTGCCGTGCACCCTTGAGCTGGTTGCCAAAATAAAATCAGCTAAGTGCCTTAAGCGCTCGCCTTAGTAGTCCGGTGAAGCTGTTAAGACCTTGCTGGGTCAATAGCGTAGTCACTTCGGAAAAAAAAAAAAAACATTCTTCTTAATCTGTTTTGGAACTCTGCCACTAGTTTCTGACTTTTAAATTACTTGTTTTGACAGACATTAAATATGCATTTTAAAGTAATTAATAGAGAAATGATTTATCTATACATATAATTATATTGTAAATCTAACTTGTTTAAACTCTTATGCTTTTCATGAAAAAAAAATGTTGTGGGTTTCATCTAGGAATAAGTGTTCAAATACAATTCACACATTTTTATAAATATCTATCTGTGTACTGGATACTTCATATTGCATTCATGAAAAAAACTCTTAAAAAAACATAAAGCATGTCTTTGCGTAACATTTACTCTTAGTTTCATTAAAATCGGTTCACTCTATCAAAAGTTATTGTAATTTTAATGACGTCGAGACTTAAGTACGAGAAAGAAGTAGATAAGTAAATGGACTTAATACATTCAGATGATTTTATTAATCACTGTTTTTATATATAAAGTTTTTTTTTTACTTTATTTTTGGCAATCAATCATTCAGATTATTACTGCCATTGTCACGTAGTCAATAATATTACAAGCATCGTGCAATCACTTCAATAATAAGCGTCGTGTCAGTCAATATTCTAACAAGATGGTGGATCCCTTGTTAGAACCTTCCAGGGAGTTTTTGTGGCATCTCAGAATTTCATGCTCCGTGGTATTATTTTCCATTCACTTCACTTATGCACAATAAACTAACTATATTACGCAAAACACCACCAAATTTACAAAATATAAAGTCTAATAACACAAGATTATGAATAAAATATAAAATCCACTACATGATAGACTGAGATCCCGCCAAAAACTCCATATATAAAGTTACAAGCGGACGAAGTTGTGGGCACAGCTGGTAAGAATATATTGAGCAAAATTGACATGTCTCAATAAATTAAATATCTAATTTACCTATCAAAATTATAATCAATACTCACAAACACAACAAATCCATTTCAGACAAAACACATAACACACTCTATCACAAATTAATGTCAACAGTGAACCGAATAAAGTTGAGAATTGTCGTGTAAAAATCGCGGCTGAAAATCAGGAATGATCGACCATCCCCTACAACGTCTGTTTGCGCACTGAAACAACCACTGACGAGCTCGTACCTTGAGCTATCCCCTTCAAGCGGTACCGTAGTATTACCCAACCGATTTCGATATCAACAACGTCTTCAATGATAATACTGAGAAACACCCTCCCAGATTCGGTCGGGTTTTACATCCTAAAGAAACTCGACGGAACTTTCCCGTGACTCGTTAGCGCGGAGTAAACAAGCTTTGAAAAATTTTGCTACTTTAACGCACATCATATACGGTAATATTAAATCCCTTATTTGACAGACAAGTTGCATTATGATATAAGCTACGTTGTCTTTAATAAAAACCTCATATTATTTTTCTGAATATTTTTTGCTAACTCAACGTCCTTAGTCGTATCTTTTTTTTTTTTTTTCTCGAACTGTCTACGCTATTGACCTGGCAAGGTCTTTACAGCTTCACCAGACTAACTTTGTCGTATCTTTGTGTCGTGTGTTATTGAAATAATCTATTTTATACTTATTCAAGTTACCGTAAGAGTAGATAAATTAATAAATTATCTTAAGTTATAAGCAATTAACGTAGTAAGTTGCTAAATTCGTTTTTTTTATATCATACAGGAGTCAAACGAACATGCGAGTCACCTGTTGTTAAGCGATCACCGCCGTCCATAGATACTAGCTACCCCAGAGGAGTCGCAAGTGCGGTACCAGCCTCTGTTTGGGGTAATGGAGAGAAAGGGAAAGGGAGAGGAGAAGTAAGGAGGGGAAGATGGGTCTCCGGCGTTCTCACTGACCGAACGAAACGCAACAATGCAAGCACCCGATTAGGCCTCCCACGGCAGCGGCTCAAGCCTAAGTTCGATCCCTCGGTAGGGAGCCCTTGAGTGCGTTGCTTGCGCGATACGGTGACAAACAAATATACATCACTGCTACAACACTACACGATCACCCCCACACACGTGCACGCCTACACGAGTACACATGAAAGTGGAAGGGTTTACTTTTTCCCCTTATCGAACTGAAAAACTCTCAATTTTCCGATAATAAATATATGGTGCAGTTGTTGAGGTGTGTATGCTTGGTACACATATACGTTTCAACAACTCATACATATATGAATAGTTAGCTAGGTTAGCTAAGATAGGTCACGATTTTGCATGCAACAGGCAACAGCCAAGCCGAGGTGTGCCGTGTACCCTTGAGCTGGTTGCCAAAATAAAATCGGCTGAGTGCCTTAAGCGCTCGCCTAAGCTGTTAACCCTTTCAGACCTGATTTTTTTTATTTTCGCTAATCGATCTGAAAAAAATGCCTGCAACTAGGCTATTGTAAACAGATCTAAGGAAAAATAAATAAATAAATCCTGATTACAAACTTTTCAAGAAAAACAGCTTTTTCTTTTTGTGTACAAGTGTACACATCCGTCCAACGTAGTGAAAATATTGGTGTTAAGGGATGTTTATCTATAATGATAAAAACATCTATTTTACAACTTTTTACTAGGAAATACGAAGCAATATGAAATAACAAATATTAATAATAGTATTCTCTTTATAAAAAATAACAAAAATGGCTTTTTCTTTGGGTAGATTTAACAAATTGCTCTTAAATCACAATCTAAATTAAAATTAAAATCAAAGGCATCAATATAGCATCCTATGTATGAAATGCTAAGAAGCAATTCTTATCCTTAGTTAGGCATAAGTGAACCTTGCATTTTATGCATTTGATTCGGGTTCTACCTGAGCATCCCATCATTTTACACCGTGTCCCAAGCCCCTCATCGTGTGCAGGAAAATGCCCAAAACCGTCTCGAGTTATTTCAGCTTCTGGGCGTGTCTCTCCTGGTCTCCTAGGTACAATTTGAAGAGTTGGGCTACTGCCACTTGGACGACCTCTTTTACCGGAAATTTTATTTTGCAACACCAGACTTTCAGCCAACCGACGCCGAAAGTGAAGCAATGACAGTTGTTTGTTTTTAGGTATGCTAAGCGCCTCATTGTCGACTTGGTATTCTCGGTATGCTTGAACTACTGCTAAATCTGATGCATGGAATATCATGCGTAAGGTCCATTTTTTTGATTTTATAAACGTCCTATAGTAACTCATGAGTTGATCTAGCAGATCTACTCCTCCCATCGCATGATTGTACTTCCTTACAACTTCGGGACGTTCCACTTCAATAAAGTGCTTATCTTTTTTACACCACCTCTTCACTAAATCTTTTTCACCAATTCCAACAAAATTAGATGCTAAATGGATAATCTTATTATCCAACCATTTGACGACAGTTACATCTTCATCATAGCTAGTCATTTCTTGAGCAAAGCCTCGCGGTTTTTTGTTCATTTCTTTGTCGCTTAGCAGTGATGGCTTTACAAATCTGTTGATACGGATAGTGCCAGCAGCCATAATTCCTCTCTGTTTTAAAATTTGTAGCAGATGGTAGGACGAAAAATAATTGTCGAAGTATAGCTGGTGACCTTTGCTTTCTCCAATTCTCTTTGTAAGATGAAGGACTACAGCTGCACCATATCCATTTCTTTTTGTTAAATTATTATCTAATTCTGGACTGGAACTCTGATAAAGGATAAAATCGTAAGCTTGACCATGTTTACCACATAAGAAAAAGATTTTCAAACCCCATGGACAAGGCTTGCCCTTTATATACTGTTTGGCAACATGTTTTCCGGTGAAAGGAACAATCTGTTCATCAACACAAAGGTTTTTCTCGACTGGTAAATCTAAACATCTCTTTCTAACAGCATCAAAGATCGGGCGCACTTTGATAAACGCATCTTTAGAATTACCTGATATTGCTGTATTATCAACTAGATGTAAATTGTTACGCAGCTCAAAAAATCGGTCCCTTGCCATGTTTTCAGTGAACAAGGGAATGCTGATATTTGTTTCCCAATACATTTTCAAACAAGGGTACCCAAATATTCCAGTGGCCAAATGCAATCCAAACAATATTTCTATTTCCTTGGCAGTAGTAGGTTTAAACCTTACTTTATTGGAATATGTAGCGTATAAGTTTGTCATTTCAGCCATAACCTGAAATAATTGTTTAGGCACATATCTGTTATAATAATCTACTGGGCTTTCAACTCTGGGATCAATAGCAATGGGTGGAAACCAAGCTGGTGAAATTGTGTTTACTATTTCCTTGTGTCTCCACCTAATACTATGCTTCGGCGTAATATTCTGTAAAAGAGTATCTTCAGAGGCGGAAGGCACTTCTGGTAAAAAGTCATCACTCATTTCAACGCATAATGAGCCAGCGTCTTCATCATCATTATCATCCAAAGCTGGGGGAAATATTTCTCGTTGGTTCCGGCTGATGATATCTGCTCCCACTCGGACACATCGTAGCTCCCGTTCAGACGCAGGTCCAACTGGTCCTTCGTCATCAGAAGATAATTCTAAATCAGAAAGGCAACTTTCTTCTAGTGCTATAATAGCGTCGCGCGAAAACATATTGGTAATTTCTTATCTGAAAATAGTATTAACACAATTTGTAACATCAAAAACAACAAAATTACACCATTCAATAACAATTATAATTTATTTTAGTAATACCTAGATGTACAACAACAAATGAGAAATACATCGTATGCGCCTGATGTGTACATTTGTGTACAAATATAAAAATCACGAAAATTTGTACAAAAATGAACTAAAACCCACAACATGTATGTAAAATTTGACGACAACAATATAACACATCGACCTATAAATATTTCATTACATATACTTTGATATTTTCTACTTTTTAGAAATAAAATAATGAACTTACCTGCACAATGCAAACTTCGGTCGGCTACTGGTCATAACTTGCCAAAAACTCTCATTAAACGCTAAGAGATGGCGTTGGGAATAACGTTTTCGGTAGTTTATTATGTGAACTAATGAACACAACCATTTTTAGTTGCAAAAATGTGAAATTAAGACTTAAATTTATTTTTATATTATATGTGTACAATTGTGTACACCTGGTCTGAAAGGGTTAAGACCTTGATGGGTCAATAGCGTAGACATTTCGAAAAAAAAAAAAAAAAAAAAAAAAAGCAACAATGCAAGCAGTGTTAATTCACGTCGGTTTTCTGTGAGAGGGTGCTGCTACCCCGGAGGAGCCGACCCATTCATACTGAAACCAATAATAGCTTCAGCATGGCTCTACCACTTACTAAATTCCTTTTTTTTTATAACTTGTGGTTTAATTTTTTGTACATTTATAAATTTCAGCTAGAATTATTACTTGATTTAACGTATTTAAAATATATAGGTATCAACTTGGCTATGGTTTCTGTCTTTGGTCAGAAGATTTGGTTGTTTATTTATACCTAGCTTCTGCCAGCGACTTCATCCACGTATAATATTTACTTTCGGCTGACTCTAACTGTAACTCGTGACTTTATTTACATAGAAGGTGAAAATATTTTTAAATACGTACGATTTTTAAACATCCTCTATTGGTGCTCCACTCCTATTGGCCATAGCGTGATTATATTATATACAACCTATATCCTTCTTCGATCAATAAGCTTTATAATATTAGTAAGACAGAATAGATAATGCATTAATATTTAAAAACTGACTTTAATACAAACATGCTAAACAGTAAGTTATATATTGGATTTCAATTTCGATGCCTTTGATTGCCATTTTGAACATCGGCCTTTTGTTTCTATTTAATTTTCGCGTATTGTCATCAGGATTGAATAAATAGGCAAAGTTGCAAAATCATAGGTCTAAAGAAATGCGTTGTTGAATAACGTAGATACGACAATTTTTGCATGTTACGCAAATACTCTTTTCATTGTCGATATGTATGACTATTGAAGTCAGTGTGATTCTTTGTTATTGGTGTTATTAATTAAAAACTTGGAGACGCAAATGAGCCAGATACTGGAGAGGAAATTGTCACAATCGCGAATGATGTTGGTATACAGTAAAGAGCAGTATCTGGGAGCCACGTTAAGCAACCCAAGCACCTCCACTAACATGCACTTTATCATACCTTCACAAAGCCGTCGTATATGTTACAAGTGTTTCAAAGTGTTACAAAGGTGGAACGTGGGCATCAAGAAATAATACGGCTTTATACCCATACTAGCCTCTGCCCGCGACTTCGTTCGCGTGGAATAGATATACTAACCCTAACGCAGCAGTTATCAAAAGGAAAAAACATCCCGATTTTGAAACATTTTTCATCTGTACTCCGCTCCTATTGATCTTAGCGTGATGATATATAGCCTATATCTATTCTCAATGAATGAGCTATATACCACTGAAAGAATTATTCAAATCGGACCAGTAGTTCCTGAGATTACCCCCTACAACGTCACAACATGACAACGTCACAAACTCACAAACTTTACCTCTTTATAATATTAGTATAGATACACGATCTATTCTTCAAAACAGTATTGGTAGTAGAACTGTGGTATTGCAAACAATAAGGATTAATACTCATTCATTAAGTGCACCACCGAAAAGAGTTAGGACTTGGTATTTTAACGTAATCTATACAGCGTTATACAATAATATGTAATCGTAATAACGGTGGTCGTTTTAGTTCGGAATCATACTGTGAAAATCAATATGTGAATGGATTTTTTTTCTCGCCTGATTACGCTATTGACCTAGCAAGGTCTTAAAAACTTCACCGGACTAATTCATGTGAATAGACGTTACTCTGTCATGTTGCAATAAATAAAAAGCGTATAAAACTTTGTTTTTTAAGTCACCCGAAAAATATAATTTAAATACTCCTACAGGATTTCAGGTTGAACAATCGTTGAGGGTTAAAGGGTCTTTGTTCAACGAAGCGATGACGTATTGTATTGACTATAGGCCGACTGACTTACTCGGAACAAGATTCCAATCAAAAAAGATAAATATTATCAATCGCCTAAATTAACATACATAATTTCATGTTAGTATTGTTTTATGTGATTGGAGATAAACGAATATGCAAGACATCTGGTGGTAATTGATCACCACCACCCATGGACACCTGCGACACGAGTAAGAGATTACATAAGCAGAATTTTCATAGTTTTAGTTCATACCTTTTCCCTTTATTCCCAACAAATGTTATGTGTCATATTTATATTGGTGTGCTAAATATATAAAATAAAAAATAAGCAAATCAAGGACCTCCTACCCCCCATTAGTGCTTACTTGATACTTGTATGACCCTTTTTTTTACATGAGGAAATCCCTACGGATACCCATCCTAGCCGGGCAGCTGAGGGTGGGGTATGTCCGACTTGCACGGACTAAAACCCCATGGTGCCTTCGCTCACCTATAGGCCGGGGAGCAGAAGCTGCCACTGGCAATGCGTCTACGCGTATGCGCCCCTCATTAGGAGCCTCTTCGCGGTATACTTGTATGACCCTACAGCAACTTTTCGTTGCGGCAAGCGGCACTTAACATACCGCAAGTGAAATCTCCTACAGCGCTCTGTTTCAACTAATCACTCAGTCTAATAATGTTCACGCCGAATCATACATTGACTGATCTCAATTTACACAGAAGCTATTACTGGTTTCAGCATGAATGAGTCGGCTCGTCCGGAGTAGTATTCCCGACCCACATAAAATCTACGTAAAGTAACAGTGCTTCCATTGATGTGTTTGGTTCGGTCAGTGAGAGCGCCAGAGGCCTACCTATCCTAACCTTCTCCCACTCCTTTTCCCTTTCTCCCTCTGCTCTTCCAACACAGGGTGGCAACACACTTGCGACTCCGCTGGTATTTGCAAATATCTGTCTATGGACGGCGGTGATCACTTAATATCAAGTGACCCATTTGTTTGTTTGCTTCTTATGAAAAAAAAAGTAGCCTATGGCCTAATATATTAATTCCAGGGATTATATCCAGAGCGTGATCTCCACTGCGTCTCGGAATTCTGAACAGGGTGCGACGGTTTTTCACGCCTCAACAACGATATCTCCTTTATAAGGCACAAGTTCGGCCCTGCGTGGAATACTGCTCACACGTCTGAGACGGTTTGGCAAAGTACCTTGTGGATACCCTGGACAGGTTGCAGAGACGGGCTGTCCGCATTGTCAATGATACAGACGTTACAATATCTATAGAGCCGCTTCAGTTGCGCAGAGACATTGCCTCACTGAGCGTGTTCTACCGTCTGTATCATGGTGAGTGTTCTGATGAGCTATTCAATCTGATCCCTTCCTCTCCTTTTCATACCACGCGCGCTGGTCTTCGGAGCCACAGTTTTACGGTGAATCCTATCTGGGCACGAACTAGAAAGTTCGCTACGTCCTATCTTTGCCGTACCGTGAAGCTGTGGAACAATCTCCCGGCCAGTGTGTTTCCTCCTTCCTATGACATGGGGTCCTTCAAGCGCAACGTGAAGAGACACTTACGCAGGCCGGCATGACAGCGGTGACCGGCGATGGATAGTATGTCTCTCGGTGGTCGCCACTGTTTTTGGATTGTACTATGCTTTTTTTTACTATGCTTACCATCAGGCATTGTACAGTCACTTTGCCGTGCTACAATTAAAAAAAAATATATACACGAAATCGAACAAAACAGGTATTGTTTTAATACACTCGGTACATTTATATGTTTATCGCTATCTTAACGGAATATGTTGACTATTTTACAATTGTTTATCACAATTACTTCCTGCAAGTACAATATAATTTATTACATGTTGTTATTTAAAATAATTTCAAGTCTTAAAAACATGTACACGGAATCGCGGGAAAAGCTTGTTTATTAACTATTAACGTTCGTCGCAAGTCAAACGTCGGTAATATTCATTGGTGTGTCACGGTTGATCTGTTAAAGTTACTAATTTGGAGTTATACCCAATATCGATGTTCAGAATCACGCTATATACTCGTACATTACATGCAATATCTGTCTGTGTTACCCTACATCCTGTGAACCGAAATTGAAATCTTTTTATATGTTACAGGTTTTATAGAGTTTGACCTTGTTGTGTTAGTTACCAACCTTAATCTGTCATTTAAGCACTTATTGGTGTTATTCAGCGGCTGTCCTTGACAACCATTTCTAGGTCTTTATGTTTCAGACTAACTAAGACCAGTAATAGTTTTTTAGGTAATAGTGTTCAATTTTATAACAAATTTAAAAGATACACATTACCGATTTGCCAGATAGTAAGTTCAAGCGTTATGTCAAGCGTGTCTCAACACATAAAACCTATTACAGGGTGGATCAATGTGAGAACGATAGCGACGTCTTGAAGTGAGGCCTCTCTCTTTGCATCCACCAAAAACTAATGTAATTTTATATGTTTACTACCTTCTGCCCGCGACTTCATTCGTGTGGGATAGTTACCTTGGGCTAGCGCTAACAAGCAGTGGAAGTTCTCAAGAGGAAAAAAACAATTTTGAAACATTCTTCATGGGTGCTTCGCTTAGCGTGATAAGATATAAGTCTGTAACCTTTCTTGATTAAGGGGCTATATAACGCGGAAAGAATTATTCAAATCGGACCAGTAGTTCCTGAGATTAGTCCCTACAACGTCACAAACTCACAAACTTTACCTCTTTATAATATTAGTATATATTATGTTGTAATCTATACTATAATAAAATTGTAAATATAATAAAAACAAATTATGTGTTAAGAAAAGATAAACAAGATCGAGTTTCTTGCCGGTTCTTCTCGTTGACTGGATTGTATTCCGAGCCGGCTGTAGTTTTGACATTCATAAGTACCTCTCAGGGCCAAAATTGAATAAAAATTATTTTTATTTTAATGTTTAGCTTGTTTACTAGCTTAGAGCATTTCATTATTTAAATTCAGATGAGATTGTTCTCAGGATTCTCAGATGAGGAGTTGTACATAGCGAGAGGTGGACTTAGAAAAAACCCTACCACCATTCATGGATTTATAAGTTTTTTTCATTAGTAAGGAAAACCTACATCCATTGACACGGTGTCCAAGCGCACTATCAAGAAAGCGATTTTAATATGTAGGTAACTTACCAAGTGGTAGAGCCACGCTGAAGCTATAACTAGTTTCAGCATGACTGAGTCGGCTCGTCCGGGGTAGTATCACCCGACCCACAGAAACACCGACGTAAAGTAATATGCTTGCATTGTTACGTTTCGTTCAGTCAGTAAGAGCGCCGGAAGCCCACCTCCCCTCTCTCTTCCCCCTTCCTCCTTTCCTCCATTGCCCCAAACACAGGTTGGCAACGCACTTGCGACTACCTGGTGTTGCTAGAGTCTATGGACGGGTGTGACCACTTTCAATCAGGTGACCCGCCTGTTGGTTTACTCCACATGTGTATTCCATATTGGCCACCTGATTTTCGACAACTTCACAATACGGTACAGATATGACATATCGAACTTCCCTATAATTGTCGAGATTTTTTTTTTCTCGAACTGACTACGCTATTGACCTAGCAAGGTCTTAACAGCTTCACCGGACTATAATTGTCGAGATACATGTGAGAATGATTCTGTTTTAATTGATATATACATAGGATATATATACACACTGACAAAAATACAGTTTGCCTTCCTTGATTCCTCTATTAGCAACTGATTACTTTTTTATGTTTAGTAAACATTGACGAAATTTGGTTTTATCAATTAATAAAAATGATACAGTCACTTTTTGTTCCTAACACTTAATAATATTATATCTATTACTTATAAATACATTTTAAAAAGTTGAGGTAGTCATGGAGCCCCTCGAAAAAAGCGAAAACTCAAAGCAATTGAACAATAGTGTCTTTTTTTGAATTTATAAATCAATTAGAGTTTGAATTTTTTTTTTTTTATTGAAGCACGACAAATTGACTGTACTATGCCTGATGTTAAGCATAGTACAATCCAAAAACATCGGCAACCACCGATAGACAGATTATCCATCGCCGGTCGTCGCTGTCATGCCGGCCATAATGACGAAAGTCACCCGGTACTGGATATGCACAGGCTGATCCCGAAACGCGACACGCAGAAGCGAGTCACTATGACGGGCTTTTTCGCCATGTACATGGTGGTTGCGACCCAGTCGGGCTGTAAAAACCTACCACCCCGCTATCGCCATTGCCTCGTTCGTTGATCAGCAGGGTGCACCACGTGCAGGTGAGGTTGGCTTGGGTGTCTCAAGTCTTAAGATGTTACTCGACACCCCTTACACCCCAATCGACACCCCTTACACCCCACTCGACACCCCTTACACCCCACTCGACACCCCTTACACCCCTAAACCCCTAGTTAAACTTCATACTTTTTGAAGTGAAATTATTAACATTATTCTAGTTTTCACGCCTATTTGTACACCGGACAATAATTATATACATTTTTATAGAGTTTATTGATTAACATCAGCATTACACGTGCACACGCCGCTACACTATCTATCATATCTATCATATTGCGAAATCACAACGTTATCACCTGCCAAACAGATCGATCAATCCGTCTAAAGAAGTTTTACTTCAAAGATTGATTCAAATTCTCCATTACGTACCATCAACGTATCCCAACAAAAATGCCCCATCCCTTTAAAACTATTTACGCGCGTTTGTAAACGATCAAAACGCTTCAAAAATAAACATAAATACCCGTACGTCAGTTTGTTGTCTCTACGTTTCACTGTTCGAATTTGTGCGGCCAAAACGAATAGATCCGGAAACGGGTAGACAGCCGGTCACGAAAGGGATCATCAGGGTTTTGCCGGCTCATAAGCTTTATATTTTACCGTTACAGTTTTACTTGAGAAAACAATTGGAACTGTTCGTTTGGATTCGGTCGTGTTGGCTTTACGATGTTTATTTGCTTTCGTTTAAGGTTATGTTGCGACGTAACTCCTGAGTTCAATTATAGATAAAGTTTTTCGATATAATAACATTAATAAAACGGAATAAATATTTAGAAATATTATTATATCTTCTTCCATATCTATACATATAACAAGAACATATATCTAATGTTTATGTACTTTTTCGATTTTTTTAAAAAAAGATGTTGCAAGTGTCTAAGAATTTATATTAATAGTAGTGTTCACTGCGGACCTTGCCCTGCTTTGATAATTTAAAAAAATCCTTAAATCCAACCGCCGCGTCACCTACCGTGTCCAATTGTGAATCTAAACCATTCTCGGATCCACTGGAACACGCACACAAAATTTCATCAAAATCGGTGCAACCGTTTAAGAGGAGTTCAGTGACATACACACGTACAGAAGAAATCTATACTTAATATTATAAAAAGGTAAATTTTGTTAATTTGTAGAGGGTAATCTCAGAAATTACTAAATCTATTTTGAAATTTCCTTTACCAATAGAAAACCACGTTTTTTTGTGAGTGTCATAGGCTACATATTAACCCGAAAAATCAAAAGGCTTTTTGTGGTAATCGGATTTGCAAAGTAATTCGAAGAAAAAATGGTCAAACGTAAACGTTTCTTACGAACGCTACCTTAACGATGAGAGATATATAATTGAGTTCTAGGGAAAAGTTGTAGAGCTTGAAGTCAGGGACAGCGTATGTCCAACTTTTATATTTAAGTCACAAAAAGTAGTTTTTTATAAACGTTTACCGCCCAACGAAATGGGCACGGGTCAGCTAGTTCATATATAAGATTATTAAAATGTACAGTTTGTAATTTTGTGATGTTGTAGGAGGTAATTTCAGTAACTACTAATCAGATTTGATAAATTCCTTCACTCTTAGAGAACTCATTTATCGAGGAAGGGTATAGGCTATACAACGTTACGCTAAGACCAATAGGAGGGGAACACCAATGAAGAATGTTTCGAAATCGGGACTTTCTCGAGAGCTTCCTTTAAGCGTTAGTCCGTTATGTGAAGGTTATTGGTCACACTGTCAACAACAATTATGAATTCTTATCAATATGTAATAACTGAGTCACAGCAACGTGTGGCCGATCAATTTTAGAAATATTTGTCTAACTGTCTCTTTGTATGGACACGGATCACTGCTACGCGGCTTAAGTACGAGAGATAATCTTAAATGTCGTACGCCAAAAATATTTCACTTAAAAAAATAGTATTGAAAAAATCACCCCACTATACTATTATTACACTATTCTTCTTTTGGAAATTAAGCATGTACATATATTTTATATGAATACATCTTGCTGAGTCATTGTAAACGCGACTAATGACGGTAATTACCCATCATTATGACGTCGGCCGCTTCCGCGACCCACACTAACTAAAGTTCCTAAATATCACAATGTTTTTGTTCCAAATTGCTTGTCCAGTAAAGCACAAAACATGTTGTATAAGATTGTCATATTTATTTTAAACTAACACGTGTAACATCGTCTGCAACATATCAGTTATCACCGGTTTCACTTGTATTTCTAATGTATATAAAACATGTTTAATTGTCCTTTCCAATTCAAAAGCTCGTTCAATAAAAAACATATATTTATTTCTTATATTTTTTTAATCCCAAATGTCATAACAACATATTTTATAACTCATATTAGTCCCACAACTTAAAGGGAAATTTAAAGACATATTGTATACTACATGTTTATATATATATATATATATATATATATATATATATATTACATATATATATCAAGTTCAAACAAATATACATACGTACATTCTACGCAGTGAATTAAAAGGTTGTCTACTTCTGATATGTAATATATTCAAGTAATTTCGTTCATTGCGGTACACGAAGTTAGTCAATGACACAAACAATAAACACACAGACATAGAGTAATAAAAATGCTACCAGACTAGCAAGTACATTTCGATTTAGAAGTTAGGTAATATATTCAGTTGGGAGTGTCGGTAAATTGTGTTCCGAAGTTTACAGGAAACGTTCCGTATGTAACCAACCAACTTCTGGGACCTTAACTTTCTCAATACTCTATGTGTGGTATCGATCAATATTAATGCAGGTACTATAAAAGAATAGTACAACCTCTGTGAGTCGAACTTCAAGTAAGAAGCCAATAAAAATCGAGTTTAAGAATTTCGATTTAAGCAGATTTCGTGAGTAAATTCTATTTGTTGAGGTTACATTACGTTCTTACTAATTATGAGATAACATTGTTGGCATATCTTTAAAGTTGGTAACTTATTTTTCTAAGTGTTGTAAACCTTTTTGGTTACCGAAAAAGTCCGAACTGTGAATGCCTACGTCAGTGAGGTACCGCATGGCTCAGTCGCATTGTTGACTTCCTACAGAAGATTCATACTTTATATATGTTTTTTTAAGCTTACCTAGCTTTGTTAACAGTAGTTGCAAATTTTAACAATTAATTGCGGATAGAATCTCTACTTGTACGAAAAATATTAAAAACATTTGAAGGTAATATCTCTATCTCTCTTTTCACATGTCGTTTATTACAAGAAAGAACGAGACAATTAATGTTGATAATGTATTATTAGATGATAAAAAACATTATATTCCTTTAGCTCCTAAACTGGTACAATATATATCGAGTTAAATCAGTTATGTTTGTGTCTGGAGTGCAAAAATAATTATGTAGCATGAGAGTCACTATTGTTAGTTTTTTCCTAATATTTACATACAATTTAGTAGCATCAGTAGAAACGCTCCGGGTAGAGGTCTAATCCAGAGGAAACAACGCGCCTCGACTCCTTGCAATGTCCATCCAGCTCTTTCCTGCTATAGATTACAATTAGTCTTTCCATCTTGCTTTCGGCCGCTCTGCTTCTGTATCCGTGAAGCTCGTTCCACAGTGTTATGTTCTTAATCTATCTGGTATATGAAAAGTGAGCCTCAAGTCGGAAGGCACATGGTTCTAAAGCGTTCCGCTTCTCAAATGCACCTGCCGGAAAACAATCTTAACCGTTGGCGATAGGATTTCTACTTGCGAATGGCAATTAACTAAACGTGCGTTATAAAACGTCCCAATACCATCCTATAATTTCATTACGATGGTTGCCTTCACCGATAGCTCATGAACATCAACGGACCAATCATCATTCATTTTAACTCCATATATCTATCTATCTAATACCTTTAAACGAGCAATTCTTGTATATTTTTATATTTGTATATATTCAGGATTTCGGAAACGGCGTCGGTGATTTCCGTGAAATTTAATATGTGGATGGTTTCGGGGACGATAAATCGATCTAGCTATATTTCATTCCTACAAAACTATTTTTAACAGAGTTTTCGGGTAATGACAAAATATAGCTAGAATATAAAGGTAATTTTCGACGCCGCTGTCAAAACAAAAATAGCTCAGATGGAAATCGGTTGCTTCGAAAATTCGTGTAAGCCCAGTTCGAATTCGAGTGACAGCAGAAGAGATATATTTTTTAATATTTTCGTTTTTTGTGAAAAAAAATGCTAATGTTATAAGGCAAACCGAACAGTTTATTTTAATTTAAAAATGTTTTTAAAAAAACCTAGCTAGGCTCGGTCGCCCAAGTACTGGTATTTATGCTTACAAGCAATGAGATTACAACTAAAATGCTGTGGATACTTCATAAGCGTTTCGGCTGCGTCACGAAATACTTTGCTAGCTTTTTTTTTTTTTTTAACGTTGGGAAATCCCTTATGGATACCCACCCTCTCGGGGGAGAGAGTGGGTTATGTCCGACTCGCACGAACTAAAACCCCACGGTGTACGTCTTCCGCTATAATTGGGGCGGCACGAGATCTCTATAGACTTCATCGTGCCGCCCCAGCGGTTGGCCCAGCAGCAGAAGTGCCACCGCCGGGCCTCGTCTTGTAAGGAGACAGCCGGGTACACACCGGCCGCCTCCTCCGTCCGCCGGACCCGTGCAATGGGAAGATGAGGACCCCGACCCATCTTCCCTGGTCCGGTTAAGGTGGGAAGTGGCGGTCAAACTGCCGCCTCCTCCTGCCTGCCCTTTGTTGGCGGAGACGGCCACTGTGAGGGTCTTACTCACGGACCCTCTCCGCCGCCTCCTTCTGCGAGACGACCTCCTCACAGAAGGAGGCAACAACACTCCACACATTCTCGCTGCCGAGCATGGCTTTGACGACGCTCGGCAGCGAGAGGTCATCACCCACCGCCGCAGCCAAAATGCGACGTCGCTCCTCCCACGCAGCACATTCGGAAAGTGTGTGCTGCGCGGTGTCCGGTTCAACGCCGCACTCATGGCATACGGCGGTCGGCTCCCTGCGTGCTATCCGGTACAGGTACCAACCGAAGCACCCGTGCCCGGTCAGCACCTGCACCAGACGAAACGACAGGGAGCCCCATCGTCGATTGCACCATTCGGGCAGGACCGGGCGGACGGCGTCGATAGTATATCGACCGTACTGCGCGTCCGCCAGGTCCCGCCCCCACCTCTCCATTCTCACCCCTCTCTCAATCATTCTTCTTTCCTCCAGTTCCCTGGGAGCTAGAGGCTCCCCCATCCGTTTCTTAACCGCCGTATAGTATACGGCGGCAAGCACCTCCGCCTCCAACTCCCAGGGAAGGGAGCCAGCTAGCACCACGGCCGCCGCCGCGGACACCGTCTGGTAACCTCGTATCACCCTCAACGCCACAGTACGTTGCGCGGCTCGCAACGCACGGATATTAGTGGCGTTGAGGGCGTCCACCCATAACGGCGCCCCGTAGGCGGCCATGGACCGCACCACCCCCATGTATAGGCGGCGACAGGCGGCACCTGGCCCCCCCGTATTGAGGAGGAGTCGTCCGAGCGCTGCTGCCGCCCCAACTATGCGCGGTCCGAGCCCCTTGAAATGGGGCTCGAACCGCGAGCGACCGTCCAGGGTGAGGCCCAGATACTTCATCCGGGTCCCCACCCTGACACGGACTCCCTCCACATATATGTGGGCCCCCGGAGGTGGCCCCTTCCGAGGCCCATGGAACATTAGGGCCTCGGTCTTCTCGAAGGCCACCTCGAGGCCCAGTCGCCTGATGCGCCCGACCACGAGGGTGACAGCCTCCGTGGCCAGGCGCAATAAGTTTTCTGTTTCCCTCCCTCGGGCTACGACTAGGGTGTCGTCCGCATAGCAAATGAGACGCGCCCCAGAAGGGAGCGCGCCGCGGAGCACCCAGTCGTAGCCCATGTTCCACAGGAGTGGCCCTAACGCCGACCCCTGTGGAACCCCCCGGGCCGTGTTGCGCCGGACCATCCGCCCTCTGGCGTCCACGAAGGCGACCTCTCTCCCGTCGAGATACGCCTCCAACAGCCGCCGCAAATACAGGGGCACTCCAAAATAGCGGAGCGCCTCCAGTATGATACTGTGCGGTAGACTGTTGAAGGGGTTGGCGATGTCCAAGGACACCGCCAATATTCTTTCACCCTCAGAGGTCGCCTCCGTGGAGACCTTTTTCAGGAGGGTCAGGGCGTCCAGCGTGGAACGCCCCGACCGGAAGCCGAACTGCGCGTCCGACAGATTTGGCCCCACTTCCTCAAGGTGCCGAACGACCCGGGAGGCAACGATCCTCTCGAGCGCCTTCCCGGTGTCGTCCAGCAGCACAAGAGGCCGATACGCGGACGCGCAGTCCGGAGGACGGCCCTCCTTCGCCATCAGGCACAGCCACCCCGTCTTCCAGGGCCTCGGGAACTGCCCGACCGCTAAACAGCGGCTGAACAGCTCCCGAAGCCACTCTCCAAGGTGGTCCAGGGCAATGGCTAGCAACGTGATCTAGCCACGTCAATGCGCCGGTATCTATGCAATATATAACTATTTCGTTTTCACCACCGATATGCCATCTTAATTCCACATGTTATCTAAAACATTAAGGCGTTACAATATGACTTTATGTATGTGTGCGTTATTGTGCCATTTGTTTTGTCAAATTATCATGTAGGTGACGTATTTACAGCTTTTAGTTATAAATTATTAGTTACAAGAGATCTTTCAGTTGTTTAAATGACATATTTAATTAACAATAGATTCAAACGTCTCAGCCATTATGTAAGAGGCTGATATACTTGAGTAATAGATCTACTTGTATTTATACCTAAATGTGTGTTCCTTGCAACTAAAATAAGAATAAGGAGAAAAAAGCGTATAACCTGAATAAAGAGTATTTTGATTTTGAATTATATTCAGAGAGGTAAAGAAGTTTGGGAAAAAATGTACTATTATAATGTTACTGACCTGAAGCGAAGCTTTTGCTTGAATTTCGATACAAAAACACTTATACACAATATAATTAGACAGAGAGAAAGGAAATTTCATGTAGAGAGAAAAACAGGGGCATAACGCTTTTTCCTTACGTGACGATTTTTACCAGTTTACTCTAACTGCAAGTTGCGTTAAAGAATTCGTTAAAAAAACATCCACAAAGTTAACCTATATTAATTTCAATCAACAAGCCTACTCGACTCTGAAAGAGCTGTACAGAACAAATGAGACGGAAACAAAAGAGAGTGGAGCTCTGAAAGGCAAACAAATTTTTAACGAAACCCGAAATTACATTGAAATTACGTTAATTAGCATCTCACCAAAGAAATATAGCTCGGCTTTAGAAACTCCGTTGGTAACGTAGTGCTCAGCGAAGCCGACGAATGGGTTTCATTAAGTACGAAATACATGTATAGAGACCAGTGACAGGAAATAACTTTTTATTACGCATGTTTTTTTTTTCTATTTGACTACGTTATTGGCCTAGCAATGCCTTAACAGCTTCAATGGACTTCTAAGGCGAGCATTTAGGACACTCTGTAGATTTTATTTTGACAACCAGCACAAGGGTGCATGCACACCTGAACGGATCTTCATGCAGTTAACACTAATAGATAAAGTGGTTTATGAGGAAGCATTAGGTTAGTTATAATAGATAATCTAAACTAAAATTATAAAGAGATAAAGTTTGTGAGTTTATGACATTGTGATGTTGTAGGAAAAATTATTTCAATATAGCTCATTTATCGAGAATGGTTATAGGCTATATCATCACGCTAAGAGTAATAGGAGCGGAGCACCAATGAAGAATGTTTAAAGATCAAGGTTTTTTTTTTCATCGTCAAAGCTTTCGGTGCATGTTAGCGTTAGCCCAGAGTATCTATTCCACACGGACGAAGTCACGGGCAGAGGCTAGTTAGTTATAATTTGACAAGGTTTTTTGTTATTATCAAGGCGGGACAACGTCTGCCGAGCCCGCTAGTTAACATTATAAAGGGACCATAATTTGATACGAATCTGTATACTTTATAATGAACTAGCCTCTGCCCGCGACTTCGTTCGCGTGGAATAGATACACTAACACGCAGCAGTTCTCAAAAGGAAGAAACATCCCGATTTTGAAACATTTTTCATCTGTGCTCCGCTCCTATTGGTCTTAGCGTGATGATATATAGCTTATAACCACCCTTGACAAATGAGCTATATAACACTGAAAGAATTTTTCAAATCGGACTAGTAGTTCCTGAGATTACCCCCTACAACGTCACAACATCACAACGTCACAAACTAACAAACTCACAAACTTTAACTCTTTATAATATTAGTATAGATATATGTCATGTCCATATTACAATTTTTTTATGTAATTCATTTTACATGACAGAATCAACGGAGATACGATCGGGGTAAATCCAAGGGGCTCTAATATGGATCAGTCCCTCGTAGGCCAATAAGTTTCGGGGACCAGATACCCATGTATGCCAAATAAATACAGAAAAACGAAACTTTAATATAAATCTATTATTTCTGTTTAGAAGAAGCTTGTAAATAATTGCGTTACGTTCTGATTTTTCAAGAAACTCTATTAGAATTATCAAGGTTGTTCCCTACTTCGAGATAATATGTCCAACTAAATTACAACATATTTTTTTCATTACAAGTAATTGAAATTACGTATTTTTATATTTACGCTCCCTACAATAATATTGGTTTATTAAACTAAAAGAAAACGCCTCCTTCGCAAATGTATGAACCAAAATTTACAATAAAGTATACTCATTCGATAAATGTTGGACTATTCAATCAACAATGATAATTTTCTAAATATTAAACATAGGAAGATGCGCTTTGTATCTCATATTAAATACTAAATAACTTAAACTTCCAAATATCTGTTAATTGTAATCTAATGCTTAAATATGAAACAACTTAACGAACGATTTTCGCTCGGTACATGTCAAAAGAAGCCAAAAACTTTAACAGAATATAATGCCAGATGTTTGAAGTCTAATTGTAAGACATAACTCTATAAAAAGGACCGAATCATTTTTGACTATAGTTAGATTAGTACCTACCTAGTGTAAGATTGTCACAGACATAGCAAGATCTCTTTTCCAAAAAAAAAGAGTTTTCCAATGCGATACATAATCGACGAAATGGCGAGATAACACATTAAAAAATATCCAAATTGAAAACCTGCTCTTGAAATTTGTAAAAAAAAGACACCAACCTCAGTAACCTTGGGAAAGCATTATCCACACACAAGAGTTTATCGTTATAGATAAAACCTTTTCCGAGAAATTACATATAAATTTCCTTACCTATTGTAAAGATCAATAGTTACTTTACCGGTTTAAAAATTTCATTTAAGTATACATGTATTCTCTAGTCAGATTTTAGTACATATTTCCTCACATAAAAGGTAGAAATAAATTAATTTCAACACAAAATTATCAGCGATACATTATGCCCATAATGCAACATTTTATGTAGATTATTAAAAAATAATTGAAGTCCGTGACATTGCAGATAACGGAAAATCGTCTCTACTGGTATAACCACATAAGCAAGCCTCCAGACCAAGACCAAAAAATTGATGTCTCAACATCACCGTACAAGGCTCAAGATCTCGAGATTGGCCCAGAAATGATAGTTGGGTGTAGTGAAAGCATATATAAAGAGCAATCTCACACAAAAGAGTGTTGAAGACCGGGCGACGTTGGGGAAGTTATGTCGGAAAGTGGACCCTGGCACCACACCGAGAAAACACTAGCCAAAAGAAGAAAAAAGATGTTTTAAAACAATAACTTTCATAAAATTAGTAGTACTATAGAGATAATAATCAAACAAAAAATTGAGCCGTCACGGGACGTCTGGGAGATGTGAAACATTAAAATAGTTTTTTTAAGTTACATGCATAAATGAACAGATTACGACAGGAATCAGTTATGGCATAATAAAAAGATAAAGCTAAAAAAATTACAAATTAGTTCCATAAAATAATGACTGTTTATTTATTTTATCACACAAATTTTTGAAAGACACAAAATGAACAGTGAATTCTCCACGCGTTCTCTATACAGAAATATTGTTTACACAAAAACCAGAAAGTATTCCAATCTCATGTAGATTCACTAAATGCCGCAGTACCCTCACAATCCGTACTATTGGCCGCGAAGCTTTTCCTCCGTTTCATTTCCTTAACCGCACTCGTACAAACAAATACCTATATCCGTGCTCCGACTGGCAGCGATGATGCTAGCGGAGCGGGGAGCGATATTATATAAACTGTAAATCCTGACAATTAATACATGGGATATAATATAAGAAATATGAAAAATTATAATAAATCCTCCGAGAAATTACCTGAGGCTTCTTTCGTAGATGATCAAAAGTCAAAGAATATTTAATTATTTTATTTTGAGTACAGTTTCAACACAATCTCACCTAATACTGACAAGCGATGATCTTGAAAACTTTTTATAATGTATAAATCGTTCGTAATAGTTTTAATTAATGATATGTGGTCACTATACCTATAATTAGAGTAACATGCGGTACAAAAATATCCATTTGCATGATTTTTTATGTCTAGTTTTATTAATACCCCAGGCTCGCCCTAAGCTCAACTAATGATTTGGTCACGGCTTCAGACAGCCTACAAAGTAGAGAAGATTTTAAAATAATTATTTCGTATTTTATTTTCCGATAAAAAATATATGGAGGGGTTGTTGAGGCGTGTATGCTTGGTACACATATGTGTCTCAACAACTCAAACATATATGAATAGTTAGCTAGGTTAGCTAAGATAGGTCGCGAGTTTACATGTAATAGGCAACAGGCAAGCCGAGGTGTGCTGTGGACCCTTGAGCTAGTTGCCCAAATAAAATCGGCTGAGTGCCTTAAGCGCTCGCCTTAGTAGTTCGGTGAAGCTGTTAAGACCTTGCTAGGTCAATAGCGTAGTCAGTTCGAAAAAAAAAATATATTTCGTATTCTACTGTACATCCCAGTGTTAATATATGTCGATTTTAATCATGAATGACATCATTTTTAATATTTAATTGTTCCGTCGACTAAAATTTAAATTAGATTGTATCTCATAAATGTCTCATGTATAAATTCTTAGCCAAACAAAAATTTATTTGATTTGAAATGGCCAGTACTGCAGAACGGCAATTTCATAAGTAAAGACCTATTATATATAATTTATATAATAGGAATCAAACGAACAGACAGGTCACCATATGTAAAATAATCACCGCTGTCCATAGACACTATATATACCAGGTAAATTGCAAGTGCGTTGCCAACCTGTATTTGGAGGAAGGTGGGGGAGTAGGATGAGGAGAGGAGAGGGTTAGGGAGGTGGGCCTCCGGCGCTCTCACGGACCGAACGAAACGCAACAATGCGTGCACTGTTACTTCACATTGATTCTCTGTAGTACAACCCCGGGTGAGCCAACCTATTCATGAAACCTGAAACCACTTATAGCTTCGGCGCGGCTCTACCACCTACTGCTACTATTTAATTAGGTTTTTGAAAATTTTTTTTTTGTGATAAATGTAAAGGTCATATATAAGTTTTATAACAAAACTATTTTTTTTTTCGCAATAATTCAAAAGTTACTTCAAAATAAAGATTAATTTTTGAATACAGCACCGAAGACACGCCGACAGCTCCCGAATAAACCCGAGCGCGAGTGATGTCATAATGTTAGTTTTCACTCATTGCAGTTGATATACAAATAATAAGTAAAGTGTTTTGATCTATTTAATTTTGTTATCATTGTTAAATATTCAAATTTATATTGAAAATGTCGAACCTCAAAAGTTATTGTTCTTGTTTTGGACCATTATGTACGAATACTACAAAAACAACTCCAGACAAAATGTTTTTAAATGTTCCCCAAAATGACAAACGAAATAAATGGTTTCGAGCGGTGCACCGTGATAATCCCAATATAAAATCAATTTTTTTGTTGTTGTGAAGATCATTTGAATGTAAGTATTTCTTATTGTTATTAATTATTATTAATCTAATTATTATATACTTAAGTAGAGTTCAATCAATACATTTTTTTAACTGGACTCCAAATCATAACCTTTAAAATCATAGCATTAAAAACATTGTTATTGATAATTTAAAGTGCTTAAAGAATAAATTAATGTATCTAATGAAATAATAATTATATTTAAAATAATGGAGAATAAATACTAAATATTTTTAGTTATTATATTATTTTTTAACAGACTTACCTTGATGCCTTGGCACCTCGAACTTCAGCGGAATTAACCGGACGTCATTTTTTAAAAAATTGGTTGCCATAAATATATCAATATCAGGAATATTATCAGACTTTGCCTTAATAAATCCTTTATCACACATAGCTAATCGGAACCAACTAACAACTCGTTTTTTAACAATACATTTTCAATATTATTGTCTATTCACGTGTAATAGCCGTAAACGCTGTACTGTTATTAAATAGCTGTTACATTATGACGTCACAACTATGGTGACCAATCATGGCGCGTTTATAATCACGTGATTTTTTTTAATTTTATCAATTTTTAATTGTTTAAAATTAATTGAAAATATTATTTTTTAAAAGTGCTTTGCATTAAATATCAATATTATTAATAATAAAGTTTTAAAATACATAAAAAAAATCAATTTTTTTTTTTCAAAATCCCAATTGTTAGCTAAAAATAATTTACATAAAACTACGTACACGCAGCAAGTCACACCGCGTCTCTATAGCGGGACCTTCAATTTCCTTTTACCAGTCTATGATATTGAATTGCTAACGGTTATACAACGAAACATTTATGTTATCTTCAATATGAAATTGTGTGAGATCGTAACTTTCCTAAATCTTCAATTAAATCTATATATTAATATGTGAAGAAAAACATTATAGCTCTTTTTTGCGTATATAAAAGAGCGTGAGAGTCGGCATAGTTAAATACAATACATAGGTTAGGTTAGGTTACAATACATAAGTATACAAGTGCAAATTTATGTATCCTGTGTTACAAATACAATTATTTGGCGAAAAAGCCCGTCATAGTGACTCGCTTCTGCGCGTCGCGTTTCAGGATCAGCCTGTGCATATCCAGTACCGGGTAACTTTCGTCATTATGGCCGGCATGACAGCGGCGACCGGCGATGGATAATCTGTCTCTCGGTGGTTGCCGATGTTTTTGTATTGTACTATGCTTAACATCAGGCGTAGTGCAGTCACTATGTCGTGCTTCAATAAAAAAAGAACATTAAATTAAATTTCATGGTTTGCCTTCATATTCAACATAAGACATGGTCGCTTTGAGTGGAGATTAACCAAATAAAAAATGTACCTATGTATTCAAGAGATCCAAAATTCACAATAGCATTAATACTTCTATGAATGAATGAATACTTTCTTGTACTTATTTTTTTACTTTACTTCTTCGCCGCTAATTTTTTTTTATACAATAGGAGGCAAACGAACAGGTGGGTCACTTGATGTTAAGTGATCACCACCGCCCATAGACACTTGTAACACCAGGGGAGTCGCAAGTGCACTGCCAGCCTGTGTTGGGGGAGGTTGGGAGGGGGGGAGGAAAAGAGAAAGAGAGAGAAGGAGAGGTGGGCCTCCAGCGCTCTCACTGACCGAACGACATGCAACAATGCAAGCACTGTTACTTCGCGTCTGTTTTCAGCGAGATGGTGGTACTACCCTGGTCGATTCGACCCATTCATGCTGAAACCAGTAATATTTCAGCGTGGCGCTACCACTACAAAAGATACAGAAAATATTTTTTTAAATCCTTCGTGATTGATGCTACGCAATTAGGTAATGTACTGATTTTGATGAACTGTCAATGACAAAACTCCAAAAAATGGACTCTGGTCCACATGTGTTGATGTCACTTAGATATTCATGTTACGCTGTTCAAAGAGGGTTGAATCTGTAAGATGTCAACCCTACGATGCTAAGTCTTCTAAAACATAAAATTGCATCAAAAATGCGGTCGCCAGTCACGCGACCGTAAACTACACGTGCTTTGTAAACTGCCGCGATACGATTAGTTCCATATGTGGCCATGAGAAACGCTGTTTATTGTAATATTCTATATTAAAAATATAGTCAAATAAATAAGATTGGGTTACATAAATGTAACGTTTCAAACCCTGACAGTTGTATTATATAATGGATATATATATATAGTGATATTTTCACGAATTTTATCATTTAGATTTAATTAAATTTTATTTTTTAATACTGAAGTTTTGCTTCAATAAATATCTTCTGTACCTAAGTTTATACCGTCATTTAATTAGTTACCGAGATTTCAATATATCACTAGTAAAGTATGGTGGCCGGAGGAATATCAATCCGATGTCCGCAAGTTCAAATGTTGGCATGTACCGACGAATTTTCAGAATTCACGTATATTTACTAATTTTTACTGATTCAATATGAAACATTTCTCATGGTCTTGTAGTACCATTTTTTTTTTTACTTTATCTTTGGCAACCAATCTTTCAGATTATTACTGCCATTATCGTGTAGTTAATAATATTACTAGCGTCATTTGATTATTTCAATATTCGACCAAGATGGTAACTCCCTTATTAGAACCTTCCAGGGAGTTTTTGTGTCATCTCAGACTTTCATGTTCCGTAGTATTATTTTCAATTCACTTATGCACAATCAACTAACTATGTTACGTAAAACACCAACAAGCTTACAAAATATAGAGTCAAATAACACAAGATTATGAATAAAATATAAAATCCACTACATGACAGACTAAAATCCCGCCAAAAACTTTGTAGTACCATTATATTTGGGAAAATATAGAACCGTGTATTTTTCTGTGTTTGAAGTTTTAGCTTCCTTTTAAGGAAGAGGCATAAAACCCTGCTGTGGGTCTCTTACAGGGTAATGATGATAAATATCTCAATCCTAATTAATATTATAAATGCAGATGTCAGTGTTTTGTTTGCTAGTTAATTTTAATACCATCACTATAATATAATTTGAATATATGCTGTCAGAGTTACAGAAAAAAACATAGTGTAATTTCGAAGAAAACCATACGTTTCCAAGGGACAAGACAAATCTGTACTAACACTAGCTAGCATTTCACGGTAACAAACGATTTTATAAAATAGATAATCTAATGTCTCCAAAACTTTATTAAAATGCATTTCAACAAAGAATTGTGCAATTTACCCGAGTACAGTTAGAATGATTAATTACTGTTTCCAAGCGCCGATTTAATGGCTCGCACGGAAAATTAATCCAACATTCGTATTCAAGGAACGACCGTGAAGTTTTACAGCCGACGCGGATTTAAATCAATCCAGCGGATGTTGTTTGTAAAACGTTTCCTTACCTTAGTTGTTACAACGAAGTCAAGGTATATTGCTCCAGACCTATTACAAGCTCGACAAAATGTACTTACTTTAAAAGTAGATAGAATTAGTACATTTAATTTACATTTACTCTTGGATATTCTTTTGCATTTATTTTGTTAGTAATATCGTGTTTAGACGTCTCAATTCTATTAGAAAATTCCATTAATATTAGATATGGGCTGCCTTAATACAACCTCATTAGAACTTGTTTTATGTAATTATTTAGTATTTCTTATATAATTTATACCTATGTAGTATTAAAAGATAATGAATATGTTTCCTAAAATGTTATATTAAACATTTTGATTTGATTCCTTACTCCTAACGCTATTTGCAAAAAAAATGTACAGATTACAGAGAGAGAATCATTTAACGCTTTTTCCGTACGTAACCAAAATAATCTACATCTCCTACTAACAAATTATACTCGGAGTTGAAGAAAAGCAGAACAAACTAAGCTCATTTTGACCACACGAAATTTTTTATTAATTGTGAACGCTTTCCGCGGACGAATCCAACACATCATCCTTATGATTCACAGCTGGCGATAAAATGCTCGCCTTAAATAAAATACGGCAAAGAAGTCTCAAAATTAATGAGTTCATAAGAACATTATTGGGTTGACTTAATTGAGTAAAGGTAAAGAAAATTGTACAATTTTGTTTTTTGCAAATTTGATTAAGCATCATTAATAACTTATGGCTAGGTGCATAAAGTTCGTCCGATCGCTTGGCTAGAAACCTTCGCCAACCGTCCACATTAGTGAACTAAAAAACGACTCGAAAATAAACAAAAAATATATTTATAACTTATATATATTCTATCTATACATATAAAATGAAGGTTTGTCGGTCTGTACACATAACTCAAAAACTACTCGATAATATTGAAGACTTTTTTATTTATTCATTATCAAATACTCGGTTCTTATCTTAAAAAAAGGCAATATAAAAGTGTTTTAATTTCAATAAACTATGATTTTATGAACACTACAAAAGACTAAAGACATCTTGTAAGTACATACTATATAATGTACTAGCCTCTGCCCGCGACTTCGTTCGCGTGGAATAGATATTTTGGGCTAACGGTAACACGCAGCGAAAGCTCTCAATATGAAAAAACAACTCCGATTTTTAACCATTCTTCATCGGTTCTCCGCTCCTATTGGTCTTAGCGTGATGATATATAGCCTGTAACCATCCTCGATAAATGAGCTATATAACATTGAAAAAATTTTCAAATTGGACCAGTAGTTCTTGAGATTACCCCCTACAACTTCAGAACGTCACAAACTTTACCTCTTTATAGTATTAGTATAGATACATTATATACTGCATTTATAATACATTGTCAATATAATAAACAATATAAACGAAGTCCTAAGTATCAGCTTGTATTATAATAAAACTGTAAGACCGTGGTGTCTGTACGTTGAAATTATTTCCCCAAAATTGATCACAGGTGATTTAGGGAATATAACAAAATACAACACTATTATTATAATACTTGTCTGTTGATTGCCTATTTA
The DNA here is from genome assembly GCA_014332785.1 of Antheraea mylitta. Classification (NCBI taxonomy): domain Eukaryota; kingdom Metazoa; phylum Arthropoda; class Insecta; order Lepidoptera; family Saturniidae; genus Antheraea; species Antheraea mylitta. Next base: position 194,677 of record JACEII010000141.1, on the reverse strand, counting down.
CAAATTCTAATATCGAAATCTATTACACGAATATTACCCTTAAGTAAATTAAGCATACATAGTCCGGTGAAGCTGTTAAGACCTTGCTAGTATAATAGCGTAGTCAGTTCGAGAAAAAAAATTAAGCGTACATATAAGCTTTATTCCATCAAAATCGATTCACGAAAAAAATGAGTGCGTGTAACCGTCACACGCGATTAAAGTAAAACTTTTTATATATTTTTTAATTTCGTCAATAAATAGTGTATAAACAAATCAATCAAAAAATTTTGAAAAAGAATATTAACACCTGTATTAGTGAAAAACCATAAAGATTTAAGCGCCATACAAACGAAAATAGACCTTATGATGCAAAGGTTAGCAAACAGTTTGGCAGTATAAGGTTTAAAAAAATACTGGATTGATTACAGGATTTGAATAATTATAAATGATGTAATGTGAAATTCCAATTATTATGCAAAATGTATTATTACATTATTATTTAATTTTTAAGAACTATTTTTTTTTGTACTAAACCACGAAATGTCCAACTTAGCTATTGTATTTATACTTTATGTTAGAAAAAATATTTTACATTAACACTTCAAATAAACATACCAAGTCGCAAGTATTGCTAGTCGTAATACATATTTAGGTAAAACCCAATAACATAGTCAAAGCCTGTCTCGAGAACCGATATTTATGTTCTATTCTCAGGTAACGCGTACATTACAATAGCTGTTTTGCATATAAATTGTCTGAACACGGCCTTAGGTAATTACAGTGTGAAGGGGCTTCATAAATATTCTTTATGGCGCGGCGAATTTGTATAATAGCTGGACCTTACTTGCAGTACTAGTGGCGGGCACATTTGACATACATCACATAAAAGTGTATACGACATTATATTATCTACTAGCAGTGCCTGCGACTTCCTCCGCGTGGAACTTTAATTTTTTTTTCGAACTGACTACGCTATTGACCTAGCAAGGTTTTAACAGCTTCACCGGGCCACTAAGGCGAGTGCTTAAGGCACTCAGCCGATTCCGCGTAGAACCTTCTGTAAAAAATAGCGATTAATTAAGTCACCTGAATGTATTAAGTCATTTACTTATCTACTTTTCTCTCGTACTTAGCCGCGTGGTCTTTCAAATTACAATAACATTTGATAGAGTGTACCGATGTTAATGAAACAAAAACCAAGTTATTCTCGAAGGTATACTTTAAAATTTTCTTGGGGTCCACAACTACAACAACCTCCCGAACACGTCGAGGCCCCTAATTAGGGGCCGACAGCTGCCGTGGAGTGGACACAATGGCTCCTGCTCCCCGGCCTATAGATGAATGAAGACACTATGAGGTTTTAGCCCGTGTAAGTCGGATATATCCCACCCTTAGGTGCCCGACCAGAGTGGGAATTCGTAGGGATTTCTCCATGTAAAACGAGGACAGTATCCTAGATGGTAAAGATTCCATATCTAGAGAGGAATGGCTCTCAAGCACAACTGCCGGAACACACCAACACGTGCTTGGTAACAGACTTTTAACTTGAAGGTTGTAACAAGCCAGGCAGGCTTAGAAAAAACCTTACCACCATGCTATGGCTTCATCACAATGTTTTCCCCCACCGGAACCTTCTAGTTGCTAGCATTCGAACCTACGTCTATCTTAGCTATGCCCGAACACCCTAACAACTAAGCGATCATCGCTTAGTCAGTCATGTAGTGACTTATATATTTCAATCATAATCTTGTAGGTCTAGCACCTACAAGCCACGTTGAAGCTATAACTGGTTTCAACATGAATGGGTTGGCTCATCCGGGGTAGTACCACTCTCTTGCAGAAAACCGACGTGAAGTAACAGTGCTTACATTATTGCGTTTCATTCGGTCAGTGAGAGTGCCGGAGGCCCACCTCACCCTTCTTCTCACTTGTCCTCTCCCTTCCACGTCTCTCTTCTTTCCCTTCGACCATTCGCCCATCCTTCTAAACACAAGCTGGCAATGCACTTGCAACCCTTCTGGTGTTGCTGGTGTCTATGGATGGCAGTGATCACTTAACATCAAGTGAGCCGCCTGTCCGTTTGATTCCTATATAATATAAAAAAAAAACTTTTATTATTTATCTCTGTATTTTGTCATATTGGTGGCATTTTACGCAACATAATCCGGTTATTATGAATTGGATGGAAATTAGTACCACTGAGCATGAATTCTAAGATGCCACAGAAAATTCTAACAATGGAGCCACCATCTCGTTAGAACATTGTAATTATTACAAGCCACTTTATTATTATTATCACTCGATAATGGCAGTAACAATTTGGATGATAGGTTGCCAAAAGAAATAAAAAATACCTTTACGCTTCGCCGCAAAATTAAATTTCATCCATGTCATTTCGATGGTTGGATGTCTTTTTTTATGTCATATAGGAGGCAAACGAACAGACGGGTCACCTAATTTTAAGTGATCACCACCGTCCATAGACACTTGCAACACAAGGGGAATCGCAAGTGCGTTGCCAGCCTGTGATTGGTGGGAAGGGATAAGAGGGAGGGCGAAAGGAAGAGGGGCGACGGGAGGGGAGGTAAGCCTCAGGCGCTCTCACTGACTGAAAGAAACGCAGCAATGCAAGCACTGTTACTTCATGTCGGTTTTCTGTGAGAAGGTGATCTTAACCCGAGCAAACCAACCCATTCATGTTGAAACCAGTCGTCTATTTTTGCTTGCATTTTTATCGCGTAAGTTGGTTTCTGAAATGAACTCCAGTGGAATGTAAAGGTAGTAAGCATTTAGGTGTTGTGTTTTACTGAACAAAGTGTAATTTCTTGTAAAACTACAATTGGAATGATCTCTCTTTACAATATAATATTTTGAAATCGACCACTGTATTTACGATACAGACGATGTATTAAATGACGTTTATCTCATAACAGGCGCCAATATACTTGAAATACACTGTATTTTGCCAGTAAATAAATTAATTACATTACATAATAGCGCCATTATATGTCACGAGTCCCATCGAGTCACGTAACCTTAATGTATCTCATTATTTATAGGTTGAATTTGACACGTTTTACATCGCGTTAAGTGTACCCGAGGGATTGGGGGATGAAAGATATGTTCAATCGCAATATATCACTCTTATATATAACTAAAGGGGTAAGCGGTTGTGTGAAATACATTTTTTTTACCATGGCAACCAGTTCTCAGTATTAAAATGATTTATGTCAATTTCAACTAAATTGTAGGTGGTAGAGCCACGCTGAAGCTATTAGTGGTTTCAGACCGCTCGCCCGGGGTTACTACCACTCTCTCACAGAAAACCGACATGAAGTAACAATGCTGACATTGTTGCGTCACGTTCGGTCAGTGAGAACGCCGGATGCCCACTTTTCCAACCCTCTCCTCTCGTCTTCCTCTCCTCCACTTTCCCCTACACAAGTCGGCAATGCACTTGCAACTCCACTGGTGTTGCTAGTGTCTATGGACGGCGATGATTACTTAACATCAGGTGATCCGTCTGTTCGTTTCCCTCCTATGATATAATAAAAAAATACTGTTATACATATAATATTAATATTTTATTTTATTGTTTATAATCTACTTACTTCATATTAATCAACGAATGTACGTAAGCGCGTCAATGCGGAATAACTACACCTATCTTACTAATTACTTTCTATTGCGTTTGTTATTAACAGGGCATGATTTGAATGAAGAGAAAATCCTAACTTTGAAAATCTGCATTTATATGAATGAGTTCAAGTTTTTGGCAGAATTTCGGGATGTCATGTAGTGGATTTTATATTTTATTAATAATCTCGTGTTATTTGACTTTATATTTTTTAATACTGGTAGTATTTTACGTAATATAGTTCGGTTATTGTGCACAAGTGAAGTGGATGGGAAATAATACCACGGAGCATGAATTCTGAGATGCCACTAGGACTCCATGGAAAGTTCTACCAAGACGGCCACCATCTTGTTAGTTCATTGAAATGATTGCAAAAACTTGTTATATAACCTTCTCGACAATTGCAGTAATGATCTATTAGAAAGTTGCTTGCCAAATATAAAAAAAAAATATAGTTGAAAGAAAAAGCAGATCTTGATAAATATTGATAGAATTGGCAATGACTTTTGTATATCTTTTTTTTATATTATATAGGAAGCAAACGGACTAGCGGCTCACCTGATTTTAAGTGATCACCGCCGTCCATAAACACCAGCAATAACAGGGGAGTTGCGAGTGCGTTGCCAGCCTGTGTTTAGAGGTATGTAAGGGAGAGGAGAGGGGAGGGGAAGGGGAGGTGGGCCTCCGGCGCTCTCACTGACCGAACGAAACACAATAATCCAAGCACTGTTACTTCACGTCGGTTTTCTGTGAGTCCATTTTATTCCAACACACTGTCATACTATATAGGGCAGATTGGTATGATTTTCTTCACCAGTACACACGTATAAATCTGAGGCGAGCAGCCAGTTAATAAATTAATATTATAACAAAATAAACAACGGTCCCAGCAAAAACCACTATTAATTTCATACATTTGTTTTTATTAACAAAATCAAAAATAAATCAAAATACTTTATTTAATTCAGGTTCTAAAGAGGCGCTTATAAACGCCAGAACCATCGCCAGTTCGGACAACCTAATCATTGTGAAGAATCAGCAAGAAACTTGATTTTTTTTCTTTTAACATATAATCATTTTAGTGGACGCACATGGATAGATGTTAATTCCACACATTATTCACATATTGATCCACTCTTTATAATAGCCCTTTGAGACCAAAACCCGCTTGACGTGGTGCTTAAACTAACAGCCAGACAGATCAGTGATATGCTTTGAGACTTTGTTGTAAAACCTAACACTATTACCTGAACAACTGTTACTGATTTTAATCAGTCTAAACCATGGGATGACCAGCTTTTTAAAGTATTTACAGACATACATTAAATTATCAAGAATGTATTGGAAGGACATAGTTAACATGATTAACTACTGCAGCTTTTAACTATTTTCATAATATTTAAGAACGTGTAACACGCCTAAACTCATATAAAATAGATTACTCAATTAAATATGCTATTGTCAATTCACCTAACCATTTTAGATTAATCAGAAACAACACACTTCATAATCCTGTCTGTGCCAAATCCCAGAATCGATACGCGTACAAAGTCTAACCACAGTACCGTAAAAGCAGTTGGTACACTCAGTAACATTTTACCTCACTTTCCCACATCGAATATCAGTTTTTACTAGCTGTGCCCGTCAATCGTCCGCGTGGAACCTAATGCAAAAAAAAAAACAGTGACTAATTAAATCATCTGAATGTATTAAGTCCATTTACTTATGAACATTTCTTTCGTACTTAAGTTCCGCCATCATTTAAAATTACAATAACTTTTGATAGACTGAACCTATTTCAATGAAACCAAGGCTAAATGTTACTCGAGGATATGCTTTACGATTTTTTCATAGTGAATTCAGTACTTTAGCAGTGATGTATTTATTTTTAATGTGTTACTTATTCCAAGACAGCTGCAACATATTTTTCCAAAAAGAGATTAGTTAGATTACATTCTTACTATATGTATGGAATAGGAAATTAGTTATGATAACTTTTATAACTTTGACCTGTGGACCTGACTGAGGAGCTGGCCTGTGAAGGGCATAGCAAAACGTGGACGTGGCTCATACTCGTGTGGAGCGTTGGCCCATCCGCTTCGAGCGCGATATATAGCCGCGTTCAGTTGTATGTTGCTGAATCGGCTGATGGAAGTAAAAACGTTTTTATTATTATTTTTTGATCGATTTAATTCAAAATCAAAATCAAAAATTCTTTATTCAGTTTAGGCCCTAATAAGGCGCTTATGAACGTCAAAAACTACCACCGGTGCGGAAGCAACCCAGCCAACGAGAAGAACCGGCAAGAAACTCGATCGGGTACATTTTTTTTTACATACATTTAAATACATCATACAGCTTATAGTGGATGCATAGAGAGAAGTCAATTCCAGACATCACTATCGTTCACATACTGATCCACTCTATAATATTCTTTTGACACTAACACCCGCTTGACATGGCGTTTAAATTTCCAGTCCGGCAAATCGGTAACATGTTTTGGGGCTTTATTGTAAAACCTAACACTGTTACCTATGAAACTATTACTGGTTTTACTAAGTTTAAAACATGGGACGACCAGTTTATTACAGTTTCTAGTATTTACATTATGCCGGTCTTTTACTAAATTCAGTTTTTCAAAGTTTTTTTTTTTGCTTTTTGATTCTGCTAAAAATATATTAAACAAAATGAACCAGCTGTAGATTCTGTATTATGGCTTAACTTAGCGGTAGGTGGTATGTAATCTATAATTTATTGACTCAGTATTACCAAGGTCTATAAACACAGAGTTTGACCTTGAACTATTTATATTGTTTTTGCATGACAGTTGTGCATTTCAAAATTCGAGCGTAAAGGATCGAATGACTTCGCTGGACATATTAAGGTGGCAATCACCACACTCACAAAGGCCGGAGTATCTTGGCAGTAGACTGTATTAAAATTGACTGAAGGTAAATACCTCTTCAAAATAAATGCTAAACTTACTTTATTAATCGGGATAAAGCCTTATTTATCTAATATCCTTCACCGTCACTGTTGCCAATGTTAGCAAAGCAACAGTTTTCCAAATAAGGCACACCACAAATTTTGAAGGACTGATTCTCATACCACGCCTGTATACATATACTGCCGAAGAACGAGTCCTAGTGTGAGTGACGGGCAAGGGACCAGTCATCTGCGATTTTTATTTATATATAATGTTTCAAAAAGAGTTAGGACTACCCCCAACCAATTTATGTTGATCAGATGTTAAATAAGTACCCGGTATTTGCTTGGAACGCCTATATGTCAGGCTTGGGAGTATATCTTGATGTTACCACAGGCTGGCACACAGACAGTGCCAGCCTGTGGACACTAAAATCTAGTTTGAAGTACATTAATAATTAGGGGAAAAGTCATGTAAATTTTGTTACCTTTTATAATGCGAGTGCTTTTCCAGTGGTCGAACTTAGGCTATAGAGAAGAAAACCTTTTTGCTAACTAAAGCTACAAAACAAAAAAATAACAAAAAAAATCGGCTGAGAAACAGAGAACGGAGACACAGTATATATATGAGAGATGTACACAGAGGTTTTAAACAGAATTTTATGGACAGCACCGCGAAAACCGCTTAGGGGTCTCGTTGATGCGCATTTTTGTGTCAGAGTGCCGGTGCGACCGTTTATAGGTAATTTCCATACTGTCTGTTACGTGTACTGTGACGGAGATGTTCTTAACCGTCTATCCACTACGTATTTATATACCAGATTAGATCCCCTCGGCAGCGGCTCTAGCCTAAGTTCGTTCCCTCGGCGTGGAGCCCTTGAGTACGCTGCTCACGGGATACAGTGACACAAAACCTTACATCACTGCTACATCACAGACATCACCTATACACACGTGCACGCCTACACGTTTACACGTTGCTTTTCTTTTTCAGAGAAATAAACGACAAAGAGTTCTACCCTTATTTTTCTCTATCCTATGCTATCCTATATATAATAGTTTAGAGAAATTCTTCCGACACGAAATACATATAGGAGTTGTTAAGGCACGCATGCTTGGTACACATGCATGTTTCAATAACTCATATACGTATATCTTGATAGCTTAGCATAGGAAAGCTCAGATAGGTCGCGATTTTTGCATAAAACAGGCGACAACCCAAGCCGAAGTGTGCCGTGCACCCTTGAGTTAGTCGCCCAAACAACCTAATCCGCTGAGTGCCTTTAGCGCTCGCCTCAATAGTTCGGTGAAGCTGTAAATACCTTGCCGGGTCAACAGCGTTTACATTTCGAAAAAAAAAGTGTATTTATATACACTCATCAAAAAAGTCTACGCAACATGTATGTAAATTTTAGGATGGTTCTTCACATTATAACGTTGTATTTTATATTTAAAATAATATCTTTAGGGTTCTATGATGTAAAAATAACAACTGTTGTCTTTATAAGTTCTTTTAATAACAGAAATGAACAATATTAAAATATACTGTCGAAACTAAGATACATAAGAAACTAAACTTTTTTTTACAAAATGAAATTTCTAAAGAAAATGTATTTATTGTGAAAGAATAGAACAATGTAATACAAAGTATGGTCTCCTCTGCTATTCAGAACTTGTCGGCAACGATTATTCATTGAATTAATGAGACTGTTTATGTCATCTTGCGGTATTCGCTCCCAATGGAATTGTAGCAAATCCTTCAGCTGTTGGGTTGTTGTCGCTCCGTCCAAGTCCTTCAAAACACGTCTCCGAAGCATGTCCCATGCGTGGTTGAGATTTGGCGATTGTGCAGGCCAGGACAATACCCGGATGTTCTCCGTTGCAAAGTATTCACTGGTTCACCGAGCTGTATATGAACGCGCATTGTCATGCATTAACCTAAAATCGGAGCATGAGAATATCTTCAATGTAATTTTCAGCATTCATGTTTCCATTTACAAAAACGAGCTCAGTTCGCCTGTTCTTCATAATACCCGTCCATAACATAACTGTTGAGCCGCTGTATGGATGTACTTCCTGAACGCACCTGAACCTTTCAGTATTTCCGGGCCAATGATAAACTCGCACCCTTCTTGTATCAGGTTTAAACCCGAATCGCGACTCATCGGAAAACATAATTTTATCCCATTGTTCCTGGGTCCATGTTATGCGTTCTCTATACCATTCATATCGACGAGCGCGATTCCCGTGACGTATCGGTGGGCACCTGATTGGGCGTCGAGCTCGTGGGCCGTACTCATGCAGTCAATTTCGCACAGTTTGAGGACTTACATCAACACCGCTTGAAATTTGTAGCCTCAAATTTATCTCTCGAGCGGTTAACATCGGCTGGCGTCTTGCAGTCAGTTGTATGTACCGGTCTTGCCGAGTGGTTGTATTCCTTTTACGGCTTGGATGCTGTTCAGCGGGTTCTCCTGTATTATTGTAGCACTGCCAAAGACGACAAATAACACTTCTATGAATGCCAAAATGTCAAGATACCTGAGATTGATTACTTCCCGCTTGCAACATCCCTACAGCTTTTTGCATTTCATCTGCTATCAAATGACGTCGCTTCATGACGTAAAGAATATCTAACAATTCAATTTTGTCGCTAACTTTATTTAAATGGTTGGTAAAATTATAAAATCAAGACTAAACGTAGCAATTAAAACGCACTTAAATTCAAACAAATTCGCAGTCATTTGAATTTTATGAAAAAACAAAACATAATCAAATTTTTTTTAATAACCAGCCAGTAAGTCATCAATAACAAAAAAGTTTACTTACCTACGTACTTTGTTTGAGTAAATACTTAGAAATTAATTAATATAAATGGTAAAATTTGTAATATCACGCATGTTGCTTAAACTGTTTTGATGTGTGTATATACATGCTGACCTGTTGCTGTGGCTTAGTTATTACATGTTGAATTAAAATTATGATAAAATATGTGGTATTCTGGGATTAACAGAACGTTTTAACATCCCACATAAAATAACCTAGAGTTGAAAAATAAATTCAAAAGACGTGGCGTGACTCATAGATGATGAGTTACTTACAAACTAATTTAAAGCGCCCTCTGTTCGAAACTGATGAAACTTACAACTAATAACAATAACCAACATTGACAATCGTTTAAATTGTAATTAAAAAATATTGAGGCTATTGATCGAAACATAAATTATCCTGTATCTCAAGTTGGACTAAATTACACATAACCGCCAACTTTCATGTAGATCGGTTGAGTAGTCTTGGAGTTAATCGTTTGCAAGTATTATGACACTGGATCTTTATATATTTAGATGGAAATACAAGTACAAAGCGTCATGTTTCTACAACTTCTAACATCTTTAACATATCCGAATCAAATTTGATGAATCGTGTACGTTTTGCTTGGTGTTTAGAAACCAAATACGAAATTATGCTTCAAAAGTTTAAAATATACGGTGGATAGATATCCTGAACGCTCCGCAAAACCAGGGAATAGCGTAACCTGGAGGCACATTCAAAGCTAGGTGGAAACACGAGCTGAATAACAATAGAACACCGGCCTGTGTTTAATGCGAGTGATTACCCGATGCTACCGTAATGAGGATCGACCGACGCACTCCCGTGAGACATTATGGATCGTAATCAAAGTTGTATCATGATTTATTTACATAAGGATAATACTATGCTACGATGCTACTGTGTACATACAAGTTCTTTTGTTAGTCACTTATTTATCTGCTCATGAAATTCAAATAAAAACGGTATAGACTCGCGTAAAGATGGCGGATATAATGCTAATATACAAAATGTTACACGGTTAGATAGAATCTCCTGTTTTCTTCAAAAAATACTCCTCAATACGTATAGGCAATTGTTTATTTAATTGGTAAACTTTTAATTTACTTAGTTTAATAGTATTTTTTTCTAATTGTTTTGTTCTGCAGACTCTTGGTCCGTACCTTTTTTTTTGCTTTCGCTTTATTTTTATTTATTTTTTTATTGTCTGCCTGAAAAATCGTATCTGTGAGCAACTATTGGGTGTTTTTTATTTATTTTGAATTTACTATTTTAGAGCAGATTTTTAATGATATAGTTTACGTTTCAAATTTGATACGTTCCTTTGTTTCTTTGGCTTCAACTTAAAAAAAATTAAGCCGTCACGGGACGCCTGACAGATGTGAAACATTAAAATTGTTCGAATCAAATGAATCTCAAATTACACTATTATAGGTATGCGAGCTCAGTGCAGCAAGAGAAAATACGCACAGTCACTTACGCATGCCATTGTTACATCGTCGCTACATCAACAGTTAGGTTTACCCGCCCCTATGGATGTTTTATAACAAAAATTGATTGTCTGTTAAGTCAGTTTACGGACGATAATTTTATGTGATAACGTCATAACAAAAGACGCATCGACCGATGGAGTGGAGGAGATAGATGCGTCACAAGTCGAACGCTTGAGCCGATCGTGCCTCTTTATCGCTTGTTCGGCACTCTCGCTCACACGTTCGGCTCAGGCGAAACGTGACAATAATTTATGCTTTTTTGGTTACACAGCCGGCGTTCATCGATTTATAAGACGTTATCACGTCAACTTTTTTTATCTCTTTAATATTTTTTTATGAAACCTTGAATTGTATTATTTAAATCTATATTTAACAAGCGAGCCCAGCGGACGTTGTTTCGCTCTGATCATACAAAAAACCTTGACAAATTATATCTCATGAATCTCTTTATCTACTAAGGAAAACTGCATGAACATCTGTCCAGTAATGAGGTTATTGCGGACAGACAAACGTGGCCGAGGACATTATGTTATAATATGTAAAGAAGAAAAATAAATATTCTATGACAGTGTTTAAGCGGATATAACATTGCAAATCTATTATTTTATTTGGAAATCGGCTAGTGATTAAAATTCGAACCTGAAATCTAATCACACATTGAAATCGTGCTTCCATTTTATTTTAATAAGTCGTTCCCAATTCCTCGGCTTGCGTACGCCGCCACAGCAGGTGTGCAGCGGTTCATGGTTTATTTACGCCACGCCGCGTCGAACACAATTTCTATCGATACTCAACGTCGATAAGCCTGAATTACAGTGTGTTCACATCATTATTTCTATCGTTATTAATTGAAATACCTAGTATTAGCTTTTAATAGTATTATAATTTACATTCCCAATGCAAATGTGTTTATTTGTATTTGTATTTGTTATGATTTTACACGTTAATTACTCAACCTATCGTGATGAAATTTAGAATACATGTTTTCAAGGGTTACTATATTAGAAGGAAAACTCAAAGGATTGTCGAGAATTCCTTTTTGCATTCTAAAAAATGTGATTAATACTGTCAGAGCACCACAGTAGTGCACAGTGAGCAGTAGAGCCACGATGAATCTATTATTGGTTTCAGCATGAATGGGTTGGCTCGTCCGGGGTAGTACCATCCGATACACAGAAAACAAACGTGAAGTAACAGTGCTTGCATTGTTGCGTTTCGTTCGGTCAGTGATAGCGCTGGAAACTCATCCCCCCTCTCCTCTCCTCTCTCTTCCTCTCTCCTCTAACCACTCTCCCTTTCTCTCCACTTCCCCAAACACAGGCTGGCAACGCACGGGCGACTCCTCTGGAGTTGCTAGTGTCTATGGACGGCGGTGATCGCTTAACAACAGGTGACCCACCTGTTCGTTTGCGTCCTATATGATATAAAAAAAGTCATCTGAATGTATTAAGTCCATTTACTTATTTACTTTTCTCTCGTACTTAAGTCGCGTCGTCATTATATGTACAATATTTCTGATAGGTCAAATCGATTTTAATGAAACTGCTAAATGTTACTCTAAGACATGCTTTATAATTTTTTTGAAGAGGTTTTATCATAAACGCAGTATCTTAGCAGTGATTCGTGTCCATACAAACACAGATATTTCTAGAATTGTTTAAAAGTGTATTTTAATACCCTTTTCTAGACTCATGCAACATTTAGTGGTAGAGCCAAGCTGAAGCTATTATTGTTTTCAGCACGAATGGGTCGGCTAGTCCGGGGAAGCACCACCCTCTCACAGAAAACCGACGTGAAGTAACAGTGCTTGCATTGTTGCGTTTCGTTCGGTCAGTGAGAGAGCCGGAGACCCACCTACCTTCCCCTTCCTCCTTCCCTTCCTGTCCTCCCCACCCTCCTCCCAAACAGAGGCTGGCAACGCACTTGTGACTCCTCTGGTGTTGCAAGTGTCTATGGACGGTGGTGATCACCTAACATCAGGTGACCCATCTGTCCGTTTGCCTCCTATGATATAAAAAAAAACATTTTTTTTACAAAAATCTACTGCAAACATTGATCAAAGAAAATGATAGGGTGATAGTGTAACGCTTCGATTCTTAGGAGTGAAATTATTAACATACAATATATGTGTTAAAAAGTTTACTAAACTAAAATGAAGAAATAACGCCAACATAGCTGGTGCGATACAACGCAGGATTTCGGAAATCGACACATGAATCATGTGAATCTTCATGACAACAAGGTATCATATCTCACGACTAAGCCACGTAGTCAGCTTCTTACGCAACAGACGGGATTTATACAGGATTTTGGATTTTTTGGTGGGATCTTGAAATGTCATGTATTTTTTATATTTTCTTCATAATCTTGCGTTATTTGGCTCTATATTTTGTAATATTGGGAGTGTTTCACGTAATATAGTTTGGTTATTGTGTCGAAATGAAATGAATGGGAAATAATACCACGGACCATGGATTCAAACTTATTAAAAGATCTCCCTAGAATGTTCTAACAAGACGGCCACCATCTTGTTAGTTAATTGAAATGGTCGCAAGAAACTTGTAATATCATTACCTATTCGAGAAAGGCAGTAGTAATAGGAGATAGATTGCCAAAAAAAGAGCATAATTTTTAAATTAAAGATGTACCACAGATCAGAATTAGTTACAAGTATTTGTTATCTGATTCAGACTGAAGCAGGTGAAATAAATCAATTTAATACTCTTATATTAATATTCGGTTGTGACAGTCAGATAAAACGTATATTTTAATTTACCCTGAAATAAGTAAGTCTTTTCACACATTGTAATCGAAATTCCTTTTTGACACAAAACACAAATGAAAATACACAATTGAAAAAGCCTTTTTTCTGTTGTTCATGACAATGTTTCAAACGTAACATATGACAAGACAATTAAACAAAATATGTTTCCGGTAGATTGGAATTGTTATTTACTACGAGAAGCATGCGGTTTTACTCGCGCTTAACTTTTGTTTATTTTTTATTATCATCAAAAGCTTAAATAAATAATGTATGAAGTACGACAGTTGCAAAAGAAGCCGACATGGTATGGTAAATCGATGTCATAGGCATTCACAGTTCGGCGCGTGTCAGTAACGCTTTATTCTAATCGAGCGGAAAGCCAGTTTTCGTACTTTGATATGCCACGCCTCGTGACGCGGTCCGACTCTACTATAACTTCGTTCTTAGTCCATACGCTTTCTGATGCACGTTATTACGTTGATTGTTTTTCTCCTAATGGTTCTAACTAACGTTAATAGCTTATTATATTATTCAATAAATACGCTAAAGAATATAGAAGGATTTTCATCAATCTGACATGTAGTTCTAGAGATAAGCATGGTCAAAATGATGAACAATTCTCTGAGCTTCAAAAATATTACATGATTAGTTAATCAGTGCAACTTCGTCTGCGCTCAATCGGTTACGATCAAGTATTTCGACACGATCAAATTCGATTGCAGTGACACCTACCGTTTTCAATTGTGAATCCATACAATACAGGGACCCACATAAACACATAACTAATTGGTTTGCGAAAAACATTTTAAACACCGATTGTAGCGCGACTTACTGTGACCAATTGAATAAAAATTATCATATATATATATATATTGACGATAAATATTGTCTCCGTAGCCCCTGAGTTGCTCCTGCGTCACTTCCGCTTACTATTCTTTTTTTTTTTTTCGAAATGTCTACGCTATTGACCCAGCAAGGTCTTAACAGCTTCACCGGACTACTAAGGCGAGCACTCAAGACACACAGCCGATTTTATTTTGCCAACCAGCTCAAGGGTGCACGGCACACCTCAGCTTGGCTGTAGCCTGTTGCATGCAAAGTCGCGACCTATCTTAGCTAACCTAGCTAACTATTCATATATGTATGAGTTGTTGAAACATATATGTGTACCAAGCATACACGCCTCAACAACTCCTCCATATATTTGCTATCGGAAAATTGAGAGTTTTTCAGTTCGACAACGGAAAAAGTAAACCCTTCCACTTTCATGTGTAAGCGTGTAGGCGTGTACGTGTGTGAGGGTGATCATGTAGTGTTGTAGCGGTGATGTATATTTGTGTGTCACTGTATCGCGCAAGCAAAGCACTCAAGGGCTCCCTACCGAGGGATCGAACCTAGGCTTGAGCCGCTGCCGTGGGAGGCCTAATCGGGTGTGCGGGAGCGAAATTAACCCCCAGACCACGGCGGCGTGATCACGCTCTGTTTCGTGGGACAGGCTGGTACTGATCGTTCGCTGACGTGATTGAATCAAGAGGGTCGATAAAAATGTGTCGCGGACGTCTTTTATAACGCGCAGCGTTAGATACGGGTTCATAGTTTGTGGCGGATACCACTAACAGACTGCACCACTAACGGACTGAACCGCTTACTATTCTCGTAGAGCCAGCGACAGTGACAATGCAATTATTTTACCGGGTTATAATTTTAATATCGCATTATCTTCTGACCAACTTCATCAATTAACATACTGTAAATAATAGATTTTATTTCCATAAAATTTCCATTTTGATTTAGCTATTTGTTTTTATGAGTTTGTTTATATAAAAACTAAGTTTGTCTCCAAAAATGGTTACCGAATATTGGAACGGATGAGAGGTCCGTGGTGAGTTTATGTTCGAGGCAACGACACTTTAACCTCCCTTGGGCATATGAGGTGACCCACAATATACGTCATAAATCGTGAAAGGTGCGCCGAGACGGCCTGACGTCGGCGATGGCGGACGCCAGGTGTGTTCTACACTCGTGATTATTCGTTTTCATATTTACTACTAGCCGCGTTTTAGACTAGTTTAATCACATATACCTGTAAGTACGTAGATGAACCGTACATGATAAATGCAAATTTTATTGCAGAAATATTTACACATGTTTTTTGGATTTTTCAGATAGATGTCTTCTATAAAAATAACTGATCGGGACGTTGCAAAAAATGTTGTCTGTCCGGGTGTTAATCAGGCATAGGTTTAATGATTTTTTTAAAATGTTATACGCTGTAAGCTCATACAGTTCATTAATTTATCGGGAAATAGTGTTATGAATAATACTTTTATAAATAAAAAATATATATATTTTTATTTGCAAACCGATTTGAAAATTTTGGTCACGGAAGATATACGTCGTTTTAATTCATACACTATACAACTATAGGTATTTAAATGCTTTTAGATTTTGTGAAAAAGGATATTTAAAAAAAATGTATGATGCCCCCTTGCATACAAACAGTTTAATATTCGGGAAATATAAATTATTATAAAATTGGTGCATCACAAAATTACCAATAATCCTTCTTTATACGAAAAAAAATTTCCATTATTTTATGTAAACGGGTGCTGATGTTATTCGCGTCCACAAGAAGTCTACCTCTCATTCCACTTTACGTACTCCCCAAATGGTGCTAAAGAATAACACACATTTTGACCGTTCCACTGTTCCATATAAATCGAACCCCGCAGCGACAAATAGATCAAATCAAGCAATGAATCGACGATTATAAAAGATGAATACTCTATTTAGTCATATGATTGAGATTATTTCCTATATGACGCTTTCATTCTTATATTTTATACCCATTTTTAAATTGTAATCCACAATATCCCGCGCCGGAGCGTCCACGGCCCGGTGCATGAACTATCCGCGTCGGCATAGTAGACACAGGTGTTGTTATGTCTGCATATCGCCACTATAACACGTGAAACGCAATCGTGAATTCTCATCCTTCTGCACTTTGTTTGCAGAATCACCACTGATTTGAAGGTCAATCCCTGAGATTCATGGACTTTCAAGAAGCACGATTCATCCCCTGCCACGTCGTCCTTGTTTGTCATGGCTTTTTCACTTCTATGTGTAGCACGAAATATATACTTTTTATTATTTAATATTTAATTAACTTCCAAGACTTGTATAACAATAATTCAGCCTCTTAATTATCCGCTAAACGAGTGTGAAGAACCGTTAGCATTTCAGCATTTGATGTGACTCGTAGGATCCCCCTTGTGTTGGACTTTATGGAAACTTGACATGAGTTACACGGGACGTCATTTCGAGGCATGAATCGTAAATTACCGGGGCATCGATATAAATCGATTAGTATATCGAGGGTTCAGGCATATGAATTTGTAATGTTAGTTCTTGTATAAAACTATCTTTTGTCACCGGCTTCGCTGTCTACCCAAAAATATAAAAAAATAGCCAACCAATTTTCTAGAAGATTATTACTGCTATTGTCGAATAGATAATGATATTATAAGTTTCTTGATAATTTCAATGAACTAACAAGATGGTGGCCGTGTTGTTAGAACTTTCCAGGGAGTTTTTGTGACAAGTCTGAATCCATGCTCCGTGGTATTATTTCCGATCCACTTTACTTGTGCACAATAACTAAACTATATTACATAAAACATCGCTAATACCAATAAAATAAAGCCAAATAACACAAGAATATGAATAAAATATAAAATCCACTACATGACATTCCAAGATCTCGCCAAACTCAATTATAAAGGTAACTCCTTAAAAACGAATGTAGCCCTCATTAGGCACAGGTCAACAGCATAAGCATACATAAATTATTTATTACAAAACTTTGAAGAATAACAAATTTTTTATTTATAAAATCATTTTTTTTTGTGTAAATTGTATTTTTAAATTATGTTTCGTTTGTAGGAAATTTTCTTACTACACCATGAAATTTTAAATTTAATATGTTGTGAAATTAAAAACAATACGCCGTTATGAGATCTGGGGGCCTACCCAAGTTGCTTATCGACAATCACTAACGCAAATAGAAAACGAAAAAATGTATGGAGATGACATCTGAACGCTATATCACGTGATAAAGGTTTATCGTCGTTTTCTATTTACGTTAGTGATTGTCGATAAGCAACTTGGGTAGGCCCCCTGGATATTAAAAAGTCATCATATCAATTTGACTTTTCCTCAGAAACACTATTTTTTTCTTGATGAATAGTACCTTGTCCTTTTCTATACAACTCGCAAATGTATGCAAAATTTCACCTGTTCTTTAGCTAAGGCATGAAAGTGTATCAAACAAACAAACAAACACATATTTTTATTCATAATATTAAATAAGATGGTGATAGATAAAAAATGGGAGAGCCTGTTAAAGATAAACCCGAAGAGTACAGTCGACTAAATGTATTAGGATACGAGCTATTTTAACTTAACTACGCGAAGTAGCGACACTTTACTAGACTTAGTTGATTCTTCGGTCTTTCTGAGGTTTCTCACAAAAAAAATGGGCTTCATTGATAACATTAGATCGATCACATGTTGTTTTATCACTTGTTAGTATAAGCAGAAAATTAAATTGCGATTATGAAATTATTTTTTTATGTCATACGAACAGACGGGTCACCTGATGTTAAGTGATCGTCGTCGTCCATAGAGTGGCGTTACCAGCCTGTATCTGGGAGAAGGGGTATTGAGAGGGGAGGAGGGAAGAGCGAGGAGAGGGCAGGTGGACCTCCGACGCTTTCAATGACCGAACGAAACGCAACAATGCAAGCACTGTTACTTCACGTCCGTTTTCTGTGAGAGGTTGGTACTATCCCGGATGAAGCGACTCATTCATGCTGAAACCAGTAATAGCTTCAGCGTGGCTCTAACACCTACAAAATGTCAAATCAAATACCAGCTAACTTCAATATGCAACTAGGAAATTTTAAGAATTTCCAAAACATACTGTCCTGAAACGTAATAAAAGTAAATACTCATTTGTTTGTAAAAACAATAAAGCTATCTACTCAGAAGATTCAACAGCCCCCATTCACAGTCTTTTCATATTTATTTTGATTATTTCATGACTATCCTGAATATCAGATCTTTATACACGCTGTCTGTAATCTCACATGGTAACAAACTGAATAAAATGGTAGAGCCACGCTGAAACTATTATTGGCTTCAGCATGAATGGGTCGGCTCGTCCGGAATAGCATCACCCTCTCACAGAGAACCGACGTGAACTAAGTCCCTTCTCCTCTCCTTTTCCTTACCCTCTTCTCTAACTCCCTTTCTCTCCACTCCCCCAAACACAGGTTGTCAACGCACGTGCAACTCCTCTGGGGTTGCTAATGACTATGGACGGCGGTGATCGCTTAACAACAGATGACCCGCCTATTCGTTTGCCTCCTATATGATATAAAAAAAATGTCGACAGAAATAACATGCACATAGGCTGCTATAGTACACGTCACTAGTCTGACGCAAACCGCGCAAGCGAAACACGGTCGATCACGCTCACTACAATGTCATGACGCGAAATCACAACTTTACCTATTGGCAAAGATACCGCGAACGCACCTAAAAAGATTTCATTTCAAAGAAGAATAACTTGTTACATTTTTACAATATGTTTGGTAATCACGATCTTTCCAGGACAGATCTCTACGGCTTGGTTATTGAATATGCACCAACTGATTTTGGAACGTTACAAGCATAAGTATTTTACTATGGCGTCTGTTACAACCGGTATATGGTATTAGCGATCAAGATGGATAGAAGAAAAAACACCAAAATAAAAAAATATATACATGCAGTTTGAACGGTTGAAATAAAAATTTATACAATATAAACGATACACAACCCTTGTTGTGATGCCTTTTCCGAAGGCTTTGTAATACGCAGGCACAGAAAAACAGACACACATCTAATAACAATACACATACAATGCATGGATTACAACAAGTATTAGTTCGTGCAATATAATAAATGAGGACACCGCAAATATGAGAAACACTGTACAATGTATTCTATCTCATTCTCTCGCACGATAAATACTATATATGTTATATGTTTATATCTTTTTATGTCGCTTATTCGTTGTATCGAGTCCCAAATCACAACGATACTAAAGAGATTTTCCTTCAAATAATACACGAAAACACACGGTGACATTTAAAATCAATCGCCTCAAAACATACCTATCGTATGAAAACACGTAAAATTTCACGGCGCATTCACAAGCCAATTGTCACTCGAATAGTGACAATGTAAAACGATTTGCCGAAATGAAATATTCAGATTGGATTCGCATCGAATGCAGACCTCGGTAGACAGTTCTGTTCGAAATAAAATAGTTAATCAGGTACGAATTTAGTGTCGTTAAGGTTTTCATTCAAATTAAAATAAAATCCTTTAACGGAATTGAAAATACTACTAAAATAAATAGGCCAAATGAAAATAATAAAACTACAAATAAAAGCGTGTATCCACAGGGGATCCCCGCTAGGAATGAAATAAGAAATGTAACCAAAAAGTTTAATTAAATGTTTATTTATTACAAAATTATATACATAATAGTGAACTATATAATATAAGAAAAATATCTAAATAATAATTGGTTTCAATGATTTTTTTTTAAATATTGTTGACTATTAAAAAAATATTATATACACCCTGACTGTTTAAATAGTGACAACCTTCAATCATGTGATAGTTCATGATCACATTTAACATATAAAATAATAACATCAAAACAAGTACTAATAAACAACAGAGAGAACATAAGTTGTAGTTATTCTAAGACACTCAAAAGTATGGGTACAAATTTAAATAAACCTAGGTTGATTGATCAGTGACAAAACCTGCGAGCGGTATCCCGGAGTTTAAAACCTTCGTCAATGAAACGGAAAATAAGCCCTTTTGTGTGTTCAAACTTCGAAAAAGTATCCTTTGTTAGTTGGTTGGCTTCTCTTTCACTTCATTTTTACACTGTGCTTTAACATAAACGGATAGAGAATTGACTATATTTTTTGTATCTTCTCGATAATAAGTTCAAATATTAAGTATCTATTTTTGTAATTAATTTAGAACGAATTATCAAGTACTGAGTACCCTGTAAAAATATTGCTAATAAGTAACCAGTCATCCAGTGTATGATGATGAATTTCTTAAGTGGAAACATCCAGATCCCCCCATACTTTATGTCATCAAAAATAAGGAAATCAAAGACCCTCCCTCCCACTCCTATATAGTGCTGAGGTAATGCTTGAATAACCCTTTAAAGAATCGTAATGCCAAATTAATAACTATATCACAATCGTGCAAAACCGTAGCGAGTTACTAGTCTTCTTCTATACATATAATATTCTTATTACAAATGTAGTAAATTTAAAGTTTTTTTTTCACTTTATTTTTGGCAATCAATCTTTCAGATTATTACTGCCATTGTCGAGTAGTCAATAATATTACAAGCGTCGTGCGATCATTTCAATATTAAGCGTCGTGTGAGTCAATATTCTAACAAGATGGTGGATCCCTCGTTAGAACCTTCCTGGGACTTTTTGTGGCACCTCAGAATTTCATGCTCCGTGGTATTATTTTCCATTCACTTTACTTACGCACAATAAACTAACTATATTACGTAAAACACCACCAAATTTACAAAATATAGAGTCAAATAACACAAAATTATGAATAAAATATAAAATCCACTACATGACAGACCAAGATCCCGCCAAAAACTCTGAATTTAAAGTTTCTGTACATTTTAAATTTTTCTAATGTATGTTTCAATCAATTTTAGAAATGTATGTATGCCTGTTTGTATGTACACGCATTTCTGCTAAAATACTGCGTTCATAATAAAACTTTTTCAAAAAAATCGTAAAGCATATCTTCGAGTAATATTCATATGGACGATGGCGCGAGCACAGCTAGTATTATACAATTCAAAAACCCATTCCTAAATACGAACCTGAACGTCTAGCTATATTCCATGTAACAGAACAGTAACATTTACTGGAACAGTTCCAATTAGCAGTTAACACGTTACTCCATCCCTGCGGAACAATAACGTTAATATGTTCCTTAGAATCTCCCCTGGATCAACACTAATAATCATTGATATTTAATTGAGAAATGTAGTCTCTGGATCTCTTTCATATAATGTTTTTATTATATTTTTACGTAACCGTATTGCTAGCTATATTTCTGTTAGGAGATTTGAGAAAGATGAACTTTAATATTTTGCAGCTATCTTTCTGAATTTATTTTTCAACTGACATTATTGTTTTGGGATTTTCTAAGCCCATTTAGCGACACTTTCAAGTTAAAAAGATATATATATATACCTATATGCCAACGGAGGCAAATGTACAGGTCGGTCACCGGATGTTAAGTAATCACCACTTTCCATAGACACTAGCAACATCAGGGTATTCGCAAGTGCGTTTCCAGCCGTGTATAGGGGAAGGGGGACTGGAAGGGAAGAGGGGAGGGGAAAGAGAGTTGGGCGTCCGGCGTTTTCACTGACCGAACGAAACGCAACAATGCAAGCACTGTTACTTCACGTTGGTTTTTTGTGGGTCGGGTAGTACTAACCCGGGTGAGCTAACCCATTCATACTGAAACCAGTAATAGCTTCAGCGTGACTCTACCACTCCTACATCTTACGCTTATCCCTTTTGGGTAGTGTTGGCACAAGATATTTTCCTCTTCTACTCTCCCCAGTACTGATATGATA